>NC_024127.1:35913209-35931111 GCF_000346735.1 Prunus mume
TAACATGGCCTCAGAGCCAGGTTCGATTGTTTGTTGGGCGTGAATCTGTGAAGATCGAGCTGGTGTTTGGCTGGGCTGACGTTGAGCTCACTCAAAATTTCACGAAGCTTTTCTAGCTGCATCTGATGTCTAACATGGCAGGATCAAGCTCTTCTGAGCTTCGTACACCAGTTTTCAATGGAGAAAACTATGAGTTTTGGAGCATTCGAATGAAGACCATTCTGAAATCTCATGGACTGTGGGATTTGGTTGAAAATGGTTTTGATGCTTCAGATCCAAAGAAAAAAAAAGGAAAGGAAGAAGGATCTAAAGCTGCTGAAGAAGAGAAGTCTATAACGGCTGAGATTTTGATGAAAGATGCTCGTGCACTTGGACTGATCCAAGGTGCAGTCTCAGACCAAATTTTTCCCAGAATAGTGAATGAAGAAACCTCAAAAGGTGCATGGGATATTCTGAAGCAGGAGTTTAGAGGCGATAAACAGGTACGAAGTGTGAAGCTACAAGGCTTACGTAGAGAGTTTGAATACACTCGTATGAAGGATAGTGAGTCATTCTCTAGTTATGTTGCTAAACTATTTGATCTAATTAATCAAATGAAAAGTTATGGTGAAGAGTTACCTAGAGAAAGAGTTGTGCAGAAATTACTTATTAGCTTGCCTAGATCTTATGACTCTATATGTTCTGTGATTGAGCATTCAAAGGATCTTGACACTCTTGAAATTCAAGAAGTGGTTGCGTCTCTCAAGAACTTTGAGCTCAGGTTGGATAGGCACACTGAAAATTCCACAGAAAAGGCTTTTACTAGCCTGAACATAGAGAGTAAAAGCTCTAAGAATGGAAGTTCTTCTGGAGGTAACAAGTCTCAGAGGAACTGGAAGGGAAATGGGAAGAATTGGAATAACAAGTCCAATTCTAATCCCAAACCAAATGCATCAAATGATGGAACTAAAACACCTTGCAAGCACTGTGAAAAACTGCACTATGGCAAGTGCTGGTTTGAAGGAAAACCAAAATGCAGAGGATGTGGAAAGTTTGGTCACATAGTTAGAAATTGCCATGAAAATCAACCTGTGCAGAAGGTGAATTATGCCAATCAAGCTGAAGTAACTGGAACATTATTTTATGCATGCAATGCCGTGACAGATGTGAAATTGAACAATTCTTGGTATGTGGACAGTGGTTGCAGTAACCATATGACTGGAGATGAAAGGTTATTGATAGATATTCGAAGGGATGTAACTTCCAAGGTGAAAATGGGGACTGGAGAGACAGTTCAAGTTGTAGGAAAAGGCACACTTGTGATAGAAACCAAGACAGGCAGAAAACACATTCAAGAAGTGATGTTGGTGCCTGGTTTAGAAGAGAACTTGCTCAGTGTTGGTCAGATGATGGAACATGGGTATTGTTTAGTATTTGGAAAGGGAATGGTGACAATTTTTGATGATTGGTCACTGCAAAATCCTATAGCTAAGGTTCCAATGACTATCAATAGGTGTTTCTCTCTCACAATGGTACCTGCTACTCAGTTGGTGCTGAGAGCAAGTGTGACTCACAGTTTGCAGACTTGGCATAAAAGGCTGGGCCATCTTAATGATCAAAGCATCAGGATGCTGGCAAATCAAGACATGGTTCATGGACTGCCTAGTCTGGAGAAGGATTTTGCAGTTTGTGAAGGCTGCAAGCTGGGAAAGCAGCATAGAGACTCATTTCCTGCAGAATCTACTTGGAGAGCTCAGTTTCCACTTGAATTAGTCCACACTGACATCTGTGGTCCTATGCAGATTGCATCAATATCAGAAAACAGATATTTCATGTTATTCATTGATGACTATACAAGAATGGCTTGGGTTTATTTTCTCAGAAATAAATCTAATGCTTTTGAATGTTTCAAGAAGTTCAAAGCAATGACAGAATTGCAGAGTGGACACAAGGTGAAATCACTTAGAAGTGACAGAGGTGGAGAATTCATGTCAAATGAATTTCTTGCATACTGCAGTGAGGCTGGAATACAAAGGCAGCTGACTGTAGCATATTCCCCTCAACAAAATGGAGTTGTTGAGAGGAAGAACAGGACTGTAATTGAGATGGCAAAGTCTATGCTACATGAAAAGAGACTTCCATATGAGTTTTGGGCAGAAGCTGTTCATACAGCAGTCTATCTTCTCAACAGGTGTCCTTCTAAGTCTCTTAAGAAAATGACACCATTTGAGGCCTTCACAGGAAGAAAGCCAGGTATTGCACACTTGAAAGTGTTTGGATGCCTATGTCATGTGCTTATTCCTTCTGTTTTGAGACACAAGTTGGAAGAAAACAGTCACAAATGCATTTTTGTGGGCTATGGATTGTGTGAAAAAGGCTATAGACTGTATGATCCTAAGACTATAAAGATTATCTTGTCTAGGGATGTCTATTTTGATGAAGAAGCCTCATGGACATGGGAGAATCCTAGCAATGCAGATGTGAGAATGCCTATGCCAGATGGAAATCAAGGTACTGCAGAAACTGAACAGAAGGTATTAGATGAACAATCTCAGTTTTTGGATACTCAAATGCAAATGGAAGAAGAAGAAATTGCACCTCAAGGGGAAGAAATGCTTGATGAGACTCAAAGGGTTGATCACACACCTCACAAGTGGAGGAGTATTAATGACATCATGACACAATGCAACATGTGCATTGTAGAACCTGACAGCTTTGAAGAAGCAGATTTGGATGAATCATGGAGAAGTGCAATGGAGGCTGAATTCAAGATGATTAAGAAGAACAATACATGGAAATTAGTTGACAGGCCATTTGACAAACCAGTAATTGGTGTTAAGTGGGTCTACAAGGTCAAACTGAACCTAGATGGTACTGTGCAGAAGAATAAAGCTAGGCTTGTGGCTAAAGGCTATTCACAGAAGCCTGGAATCGACTATAATGAGACATTTGCCCCTGTGGCAAGACTTGACACCATCAGAACCTTGATAGCCCTTGCAGCACAAAAGGAATGGAACCTATTTCAACTGGATGTGAAGTCTGCCTTTCTCAATGGCATTCTAAAGGAGGAAGTTTATGTTGAACAACCTCAAGGATATGTTCAAGAGAGCAAGGAAACCAAGGTGTACAGGTTGAACAAGGCTCTATATGGACTGAAACAAGCCCCAAGGGCCTGGTATGATGAAATAGATGCCTATTTCAACACTGCAGGTTTTAAGAAGAGCTTAAGTGAAGCTACTCTCTATATCAAAACAAGTGACACCTCAGGTATTATCATTGTCTCACTCTATGTAGATGACATTATATATACTGGAAGCTGTCCTAAAATGCTTGAAGAGTTTAAACAAGATATGATGCAACACTATGAGATGACAGACTTGGGTATGTTGCACCATTTTCTTGGCATGGGAGTGGAACAAACTGATAAGCATATTTTCATTCATCAAAAGAAATATGCCATGAAAATTCTTGAGAAGTTTGGAATGAGAGACTGCAAGTCAGTGGCAATTCCATTAGTGGTAAATGAGAAATTGTGTAGAGAAGATGGAAGTGAAGCAGCAGATGAAAATGAATTCAGACAGATTGTAGGGAGTCTGCTTTATCTGACTGCCACAAGACCAGATGTCATGTTTGCATCTAGCTTGCTTGCTAGGTTTATGCACAATCCCTCAAAGAAACACATGGGAACTGCTAAAAGGGTGCTGAGATACATACAAGGCACATTAGATTTTGGAATTGAGTTTGCAAAGGGGAAAACAGCTACTCTAATTGGGTATTGTGACAGTGACTGGGCTGGGAGTGAGGATGATATGAGGAGCACCTCAGGATATGCCTTCACACTAGGCTCAGGCATGTTCTCTTGGGCTTCCATCAAGCAAAACACAGTTGCTTTATCTACAGCCGAAGCTGAGTATGTGAGCGCTGCAGAAGCAACTTCACAAGCTAAGTGGCTCAGATTTGTGCTTGAAGATTTTGGTGAAGAACAGGTAGAAGGGACTCCAATTCTATGTGACAACACCTCTGCAATTGCAATGGCAAGGAATCCAGTTCATCACCAAAAGACAAGGCACATCAGCAGGAAATTTCATTTTATAAGGGAAGCCATTCAAGCAAAAGAAATCGAACTGGTGTACTGCAAGACAGAAGATCAGATAGCAGACATTTTGACTAAGGCTCTGCCTAAGGATCGGTTTGTGAGGTTGAGAAGCTTGCTTGGAGTGAAATCAGCTAAAGGATTAGAAGGGAGTGTTGAAATATAATCCTGTTCTGCTTGATTTCTTAGAGCAGAAGTCATGTTCTACCTGATTTCTTAGAGAAGAAGTCATGTTCTGCCTGATTTCTTAGGCAGAAGTCATTTTCTATTTTCTGTTCTGTCTATTTTAAATGATGTAATGAGAACCATTAGATCATAGTCTAGGTGGATTCTCTAGCTTAGATTTGGTATGACACGTGTAAGCACCTAATAGGGTGACAGTTGTAATTCTGTTAGAAGAGAATCACATTTCTCTCTACGTCAGTCACACTATGTAAGCTGCAGATTGTAAGAATTCAATAGAACAGTGCCTTCCTCATTTCTCTTCATTCTCTCTAGCTGAAATCTCCAGAAAATACATCTCTTCCTAATCTGAAAATACATATACAAACTAAGAATTCTAACAGTCTCCATATGTACCTGTCACTCTTGCTCAACATTTACATAGAAATATTTTTCCTTAAACTTAACCATAGTTGAGAGATATCGCTCAACTGAAGGAGACTGATATGTATAATATTAAGGAGACTGATTATAACATCTTGGGACTTATCACTAAATACTTAGAGAGGGCAGATTATGTAGTCCAAAGATGATAAAACAAAGCAAAGGTTTTGGAACCTTAATACAAAATCACCATTTTCTATAGCCGGCCTTGTTATCAAATCATCATGATGGAAACCCCACACGGATTCAACGATTAGAATAGTTTCAGTTTGGTCAAAGAATGGACTTACCGAACTGTTCTTTACCTTGAGCTTTCCGTCTAATGAAATCCATATCTTGTCATGTGTAATCTAAATTGCGCTACTACCGAACATTTGGGAGTTTGTTGAATGCTTTTTATAATTCCATTGTAATATATCCTCTGATTAATTTCGCCGATAATGTCGAGTTACGAGAGTCCATCACAGTTCCACATTGGAGAAACAGCAGTTATTGCCATAGGTTCGGGTAAGATCTATCCCTCTCCCCGTTTGCTTTTTGTTTCCTGCATTGATTTGTTGTTAATTACTTGATCTTCATTTCATTTTAGAAAAAAGCAACAATTGTCAAGTGCTAATGGATTTTCATTGAGTTTTAAATTATGCAGTGGTCCTCTTAGTGACGATCGTTATAGTGAATTTCGTGGTTCAAGAATGCCAGAAAAGAAGTCAGACAGGCAGCTCTTTCCTTAATCCCGACTTCCAGACATTCACAATGGACAAGTTTCTAAATGATATGGAAGGAGAGAAGCCCATCAGGTTCACTTCTCAACATCTTCGGATTGCAACTGATAACTTCACCAACTTGTTGGGGCAAGGAGGATTTGGTGCAGTTTATAAAGGGATATTTAGTAATGGAACCCTTGTAGCAGTGAAGGTTCTAAATGGGAGCTCAGACAAGAGAATCGAGGAACAATTTATGGCGGAAGTTAGTACAATTGGAAGAATTCACCATTTCAATCTGGTCCGTCTTTATGGCTTCTGCTTTGAGAAACACCTCAGAGCACTTGTTTATGAGTACATGGGAAATGGATCGCTTGACAAGTTCTTATTTCATAGCAACAAGGACTTAGGATTTGAAAAGCTTCATGAAATTGCGGTGGGGACAGCGAGAGGGATTGCTTACTTGCATGAAGAATGCGAACAACGAATAGTCCATTACGATATAAAGCCTGGAAACATTCTTTTGGATGCAAATTTCTTTCCAAAAGTAGCTGATTTTGGTTTGGCCAAGCTCTGTAACAGGGATAATACTCATATAACCATGACTGGGGGCAGAGGCACTCCTGGTTATGCTGCACCGGAAGTTTGGATGAGGTTTTCTGTAACACACAAATGTGATGTTTACAGCTTTGGGATGCTATTGTTTGAGATCATAGGCAGGAGAAGGAATCTTGACAATAATATTCAAGACAGCCAAGACTGGTTCCCAAGGTGGGTTTGGAAGAAGTTTGAGCCTGGAGAACTAGAAGAGATAATGGTAGTTTGCGGAATAGAGGAGAAAGATAAAGAGAGGGCTGAGAGAATTGTAAAGGTTGCTATTTGGTGTGTCCAGTATATTCCTGAGGCAAGGCCTGCGATGAGTGTTGTGGTGAAAATGTTGGAAGGAGCTATTGAGATTCCTAGACCTTCAACTAACCCGTTTCAGCACTTGATGTCGGATACTTCATACCCAACTGCACCTGTCTATGATACTTCAAATGGAACATATGGCACTAGCGCTTTCGGTTCGGATCCCTCACGAACGGTAACTGGATATAGTGTTGTGCATGGAACTCCTATCATGAGGAAATATGAGATTGAAATAGCGTCTACCCAGGAAAGCTGAAGTACATTCCTCACTCTCTCTCTCTCTCTCTCTCTCTCTCTCTGTGTCTCTCTCTACTCTTGCAATATGTCATAAAAACATCTCCTTCTGCACATCATAGTGCTTCTTCATATGTATCATAGCATTAAGTTAAGGGTTAAAGTTATATCTGTCTGGAATGAATAAAAAGTTTGTACATTTTATAGAATTGATTACAATATATTGATGTGATTCCAAAATGTGCTATTTCTTTGGCTTGTCATATCAATATCATTCAGCCACTGTCCACATGAATGCATTAAGAAAAGAACATGAGAGGTCTTGTTTCTGCTGAATAGCGCACAACAGAGCTACCAAAAACATCCTCTCTGCTTTTTACCTTTCATTTTCTTCGATCCCACCAACGTACGTAATACTTTTGTTTATTTTTAAAAACATGTCCCTTCCTTATTTTCTAAAAGAACATACACCGTCAAGCACGTAGTTCTGCCTTTAACCTTTTCTTTGTCACATTGCGAAGAAAAATAGGAATGATACAGATTCCATTCGTTCATGAGTTTTTAAATGCAATATTTATTTCATGTTTTAAATCTAATCAATATATTCCAATTATTTATGGATTTAGGAAGATATAATCATGAATTTGCATGAAAGAAGACACAATTCTTTAAATTATGCTACCAAACAAATACTTATGTTGTTACACTATTAATTCGGACAACACATTTAGGTAAGAATAAACTTGATCAATGGTTTTATACACACATTGTTGTAAAAGATGCTTAGATGTGAAACCTCTCTAAATACTTCTCATTTTTATGTATCATTATTTTCATGAGTTTTTATAAAATAAGAAGTAGCCAAAATTTACACCCAATTTTTACAACTGTCAATTTTTAATAAATTTTTTCAGTAGTAGCAAAATACTCACCTAAATAGACTCAAATGCCCTCAATACTAAACCCACATAAACCTAAAAAACAAAATAAGTGTCCGGAGAAGTTAACTCAAAATAAATAGAAAAAAAGAAGAGAGAAAATCAAATTGCCTCGTTTCTTTAATTAAATTTTCGGGAACAAGGCTTCCCCTGTAAATGTCAGTGCTATTTTTGATTTTACTCTAAATTTTTACTGGTGTGGAAGGTTATATTTTCCATATGTGCTGCAGATTGTTGATTATGGAAACTGAGCCATTTACTGATTTGTGCTTGATTAATACTTTTACATTCTAATAATTGTTTGGCTACCTTACTCTTCGTCTGCAGCAGAATCAAAATAGAAAATACTGACTTGGTTGGGTGATAGAGTCCTGCAGTGTCCTTTAGATAGTATTTTTCCTCCACCCCTTGTGCAAATAGAATTCGAATTTTAGATAATTAAAAAAATAAAAATTTAATCAACATAGCCCATCTTTTAACGAATATATATATATATATATTTAATAGCCCCATATTCCATTTCACTAGCCCACTTTCTACTCAGCATTTCTAGTGAGTTGGTGCTTATAAACTATGTGTGAAAGCTACTCTCTTCTAATGTGGGACAAAGTGAAAGTGTTTTTCTATACAAACTCTAACACTTTTCTTCTTCTTTCTTTTTCTTTTCTTTTTTTCCTTTAAAAAAAATTCAGAAAGAGTAGTGACTAAATTTGTTTTCCACATAACACATTGCACTTCCTTGCTTGCAGAGAACATTGCATGCATAATCGAACCAAAGAAAAGGTAACAACGCCCGCTTTGTTTTCTTTTGTTGTCACTGCACTAATTTAGTTTATTGGCTCATGAGCCAAACGCAGTTTGACTTTTTCTCTTTTTATTTTATATTATTTTGAGTTAACTTACTTGGACACTTCTTTGTTTTTTTTTTTTATAGGTTTATGTAGGTTTTAATTTTGAAGGCATTTGAATATATTTTGGTGAGTTTATTTATTTATTTATAATTTTGAAAGTTTTTATAAAAGTCAATATTTATGAAAATAAGGGGTCATTTTGGCTATTTTTGATAAAACTATTTTTAACAATAGCTCTTCAAGCACTAAGGGTATGTTTAGTATCCTATTTGAATTCAATGTCTACCCTCACCACCCTTCCCATAACCACAGTTAACTTTTAATTTTTTAAATCTTTTTAAGTATTTAAAACAAAAATAAAAAACAAAAAAAGATATTTATGAAGTTAACTCTATTTTGTCTTTTGTTTTTGTTTTTGTTTTTTTTGTGTGTTTTTGTCATTCTCTAGGGAGGAGGGGGAGGAGGAGGAGAGAGTATTATATTGGGTTGTCTCAAGATTGTCTCGTACGTTAATCAAAACTGGGTACACTTAGGGGGGCAGCCGGGGAGGGGGGAGTTTGGTTTTAAATATTATAAAAGATTTAAAAGTAAAAAGTTAACTATGGTTATACTATAGATACGTGTCAAGACATGAGAAGAGTGACGAGAGCACACATTGAGTTAAAGTAGTGAGTAAAAATGCTCCCTTATATAGTCAAGGATAGACATTAAGATGGAGCCAGATAATAACCTAGGAGATCCGGATCATATATGTTCATGCACTAGCCCACAAACAGCCCATCGTATTTTCCAAACAACCATTCTAAAGAACTCTCCACTCCGTCTCATCTATAAAACTATCCCTAAACCCTGCTTCCAATTAATTTCTATTTGATTAGGTTTTGGGTTCCTCTTCGAGAGGGAGAGAGATACCGAGATAATGGGGAGGGTGTTTGTGTCATCTGAAGACCAAGATGATGCTAGAATTACGTGCGAACTTCAAAATAGCGAATCGATGATGTACCAGAGGTACGTACATCTCCAGTTCTAATTTTCTGTTACAATTACTTTGTTCTGTTAGGGTTTCATAATCATGCAGTCTTCTTTTGATCCAGATCTAGAAAATCATTGGCAGGTTTCTCGTGAGATTTATATTTCAATTTGACTTTTTTTTTTCTGCCTATAAAAGGAGAATTCTTTATATAACAAGTACTAATCCCACAGTCCAATCAACACTTATATATATATATATATATATTGTAATTTTCAATATTTATTTCACGAATGGCAAGTTGGGTACCTGATCATTGTCCAAAAAAAGAAGAAGCAATATTTATTTCATGTTTTAAAAATAATAAATATATTCAAAATATATATGGATTTAGGAAGATATTATCATTAATTTATTTTCTTCTTAATGCTTTTTTCCTTTTCTTAACATGCATAGGATGAAATTGCCTGAAAGAATACAAATTTATATATATTATGCTATGAAATAAATGCTTATTTTGTTAGACTATTAATCTAGACCACAACGTAAGAAGATAATCATCATAAGAAGGACCACGGCCCGACAGGAGGCTGCTGTGGCTATGGCTCGAGCAGCTGCACAGAAGCTGAAGAGGCATTTAGGAAAGTTGATGAAGCTGAAGAGGAAGCTAGGGAAGCTGAAGAGGCAGCTTGGAAAGCAAGGTACTGGAAGTAGCTATTGAAGCATAACAAGCTAGCCATTGACAAAAAAAATAAAATAAAAGGGATCTTGTAGATTAATTCTTAAAAACAGATTTCAGTTTTGTGTAGAACTTTCATGTGATTAGAACCTTGGAAGGAAATTCATATATGGCCTGGCCTGTGAATCTGTGATATGTGCCGCGTATATGCCACAATTTGGTTTTGACTACGTACGAGTTGAGCATTATGGCTAAATATAAGAATGGAGATGGCAGTGGCTTCATAGATTGGTATTTACCAGAATGCATGCTTATGCATGGAGTACCTCTAACTCTCCTTTCCCAAACGCCTAAAGCTTTTAGACCTGTACATCAATTTATCTTCTTTCTGTATATTTTTGTCAAAATCTTAGCACATACAGAAATTAGTATATATATTTCAAATGCGTAATTAGGTGTACTTGTTGTAACAAGTTTGTATGGCCAACTTTTAATCTTCTTGATTACAAGTTAATACCCATTTTGTGAATTTAACAAAATTTAATATATGGACAATGATGATAAAGGACATCTTCGACATTCCCTTAACTACTCATATATACATCATTTCAGTATGACGATAACGGGTTGGATTTGGTTTCTAACGCATGGTACTCTTGCTCTACATTATTAGAGCACCTCCACCCCAAAGGGTAAGGGCAAGGCAAGGTTTGTCACTATTCAAGTGAATAGTGACAGCCTTGTTTTTTTTGGTTCCACCTCAAAGAGCAAGGGCAATGGCAAACACTATTCACTTTATTTTATTTTCTATTTTTTATACTTAAACCATTAATTTTGATAAGCTTTTTAGATAAGATTTTTGGTTGCCACGTGTCAATATTTATTATAAAATTCTCACCTAAAAATTCAAATCACATTTTCGGATAAAATTTTCAAATTAAATTTTCGAATAAGATTTTCGGTTGCCACGTGTCCATATTTATTATAAAATTCACATCTCACTCATCATACAATTGAAATACTCCCAGTCCTCATAGTCTGACACAATCGAGTACAAGGACGACTCAATCATTGGCGGACGCGGTTCCACCGAATCACTACGTGGGGGAGTATTTTCCTTCGGTTCGGAGGACGTAATAATACCATTATTTTCAACACGGAACGCACCACTGGAACCGATTGCAGACATTGTTCACTTGAGGAGCCATGTGTAATGGTTTTCCTCTTTCTCGTTTTGCCTTGAATAATCTATTTAAAAAAATGAAATTAGAAATGCAAGAAATATATATTTTAAAAATGACATTAAATTGAACAAAACGGAAATTTTTTTTTTTTACCTCGTCGCCAAGATTTTGACCTTTTCGAATGTTTGTCTATGACCCTTCGGCTTCGATGGAAAAGGCCATTTGTATTTTTGCACAAATGGAATTTTGTAGTAGAAAATTTGGTGTGGAAAGTGAATAATATTGGCATGTATTTATAGAAAAAAATTCCATAATTTTTTTATATTTTTTTCAATTTTTTTAGCCAAAAATTGGACAGTCGTTGTATTGGGCAAGATTTTTTGATCAGAGGCTCCAGGAGAATCCACGTGGCTTGTAGCCATTAGGCTATGTGGGTTGGTGGGTCAGCGCTAACGTCAACAGCCCAATCCATTTTTGCATGTGGGCTTGCCCAAGCTAGTGGGTCCCATGCCTTGCTCTAGCTGGGTTTTCTGTGCTGGAGTCTGAAATAAGGCATAGTGGGGCTATTGCTAGGGCAAGGCCCTAGCGCTGGAGGTGCTCTTAGAGAGAGGTTTTTTGGGCTCACAATTCTGATAGGTTTAGGGTTTAGCCCATGGGGTTGCAGCAGAAGGGTTTTATTCCTCTCGGAACAAAATATGACCGGTCGCCAATATGTGGCCGACCAGTCGGCCCTTTTTTATGTAGAACTTTTTTACTTGTGACCTCGTCGATTGTTCAATGTTTTCACGCATACTCAATCATAGACCTAAAATCAATAAAATTGATTTCCTCATTCTCATTTGTATTACTCAAAGTTAACCATTTAAGGTGTGCGATCCATTAGTTTCTAATTAGTAAGGCAGTGTGAAAATATTTGAACTATTTCTAATAAACTGGAATTCAAACCCTTTTTTAATTCATCATTTACATGGATTGATCACAATCAATCCTAGGACTTCCACGAGCTAAGAGTGACATCTAGCAATATATCAAGGCTACCCAAGCTAACTATAATAGATGAAGAACCTATTCAATTGGAATTGTAATGCAAAAAAGTCATATCAAGGCTGCCCAAAATGGACAATATCTTGCTAGTTTGAGTGAACTCTAACATTGTAGACAGCAAATATCTCATCTTTGACCAAAAGTAGGGATCATCATTTGCCCCACGGCTCACGGGCCTAAGTGGGTAGCCTGGGGCCCAATGGGCCAAAGCACGTCCGCTCTAAGAATGGGTATGGCTTGGGCCAATGGTTTAACCTCAACCCAGCCCGTTTGAGCCCGTCTAGGCCTGGTTCGGCCATAAGAAATAGAACAATAAAGTTGTCCAAATGGTGTAGAAAAAAAATTAACTAATATTGTAAGTAACATGAATTCATCAAATAAGAGGCATGAATTATGGGTAAATTGTTACAATGAGTTAAATATGAAATATATATATATATATATATATATAGACAATGATTTTCCACATAGGTGGAATTCCACCTACCGACTATTAAAAGTTGCAATTGACGTATAAATTGGTTTTGAAGATCACTTTTTATTTTTATTACACATGTTATAAATTAAATTAATTTCTTAATTGTTGTGTAAAAAAATATTTAATAGACTTAGAAAAAAAAAACAAAGAATTTGCCCATCAAGCCCATCTAAGCCCGGCCCAATGGGAGAGTCCGCACCAAGGTCTTTGAAACCTCGGCTTGACCGGGCCGGGCATTAACCCTACCCGAAAGTGCAATAAGTGTATTCAATAAGCTTCAAAGTGTGTTGAAGAACCTTCCCAACGTAATTTCACCATCACTAATTAAATAATTAGGTTTTATTATTTTAGGTTCGACCCATTCGAGACACAGTGTCTCTTAATTACAATTCCTTGTTTCAAGGGAACACCCTTTGATTCCATTATAAAGAAACAGTAAGTGTGTGTTTGGTTTTGCGATTGCCCCTAAGTCGAACCTCAGGGTGCCTACGTATCCCCTGTGAGAATCAAGTAACTCGTAGTTCAAAGAATCACAATGAATAAAATGACTCATTGCAGAGGAAATTTGATTTGAATTGTATTGAGAAGTGTTTAAGTGAATTTAGTTGAATAAACCAAGGATTCGATATAGAATTGTGTTTTGGACGGTTGCATCTAGATTGAATCTCTAGATTGCCTACGTACCCTTTCAAAGGGATCAAACCAACGTAGTTCGGATTTAAGATTTGGGAATTAACGGGTAAGTGTGGCCCACGAATTAAGAATTTGTGTTTGAGAGATTTGAATTGAAATTTGCATGGGTAGATGACCCATGAAAAACTGGATAGTTTTGTACCACTTTTCTTATTGTCAATGTCCAATAAAAATAATAAGTAATTTTGATTATCCCATTAATTTTTCCTAAAATTGACAGTTGCACTTGGGAAAGTGTTTTGGCAAAATTTGGTTAAGATAAACCAAGGATTTAAATTTAGTTGCTGTTGCGTTTATTGGGATGTTAGATTGTCTACGTACCCTGGACGGGATCAAACCGACGTAGTTCCAAAGTTTGGAAATTAATGGGTAAGTGTGGCCCAATAATTTAGAATTTGTGTCTTTGAGACGATTTGAAGATTTTCATAATTAGATGACCCATGAGAAAAATCAGAAAGTAATGGGTAAGTGTGACCTACTAATGGAGAATTTGTGTTTGAGAAATTTGAATTTAATTTCATTGAAATTTGCATGGGTAGATGACCCATGGGAAAAATTGAAAATTAATGGGCAAGTGTAGACCACTAATTGAGAATTTGTATTTGAGAGATTTGAATTTAATCTCATTGAAATTTGCATGGGTAGATGACCCATGAGAAAATATTGGATGGTTTTGTACCATTTTTCTTTTTGTCAATATTCAAGAAAAATAATGAGCAATTTTGATTAACCCACTAATTTTCTAAAATTGACACTTGCACTTTGACCCAAATAAGGCTATGAGGATTTTTTAAAATTGATCCATGAATTATATAATAGGAAATTTGAGCATTTTAAAATTTAATGGATAATAATTTGGATCACCTATTAAATAAATAGTATGGCCTTTGAGAATTAATGGGCAATTATGTTTGACAGCCCATGAACAGAGATTGGTTCACCGCTGTAGTCTTTGTGACAAGTCATACTTCAATTGGAGACTCAAAGTAAATCGCAAACAAAGTGGCTGACGCCATTTGACTTTTCTTCCCTTATTTCGGTGGGAATCTTCCTCTTTGTTTATTTATTGTTGCCATCTGCAGCACCAAGCCAATTACTCTTTTTTCTTTGGTTTTGACTTTTTTTTTTTTTTTTCTCTTTGTTTTTGGTTGCTTTTAAATTGGTGTTTTGCAAGTGGCGGAAGACCAACAGGGATAAACTTCAACAGTGGCTCACCACCACACCCATCTACATCTCGGAAAATCCAAAGTCAAAGGTAAACCCCTGCTCATGATTTCCTTGCAAAGACACCACATTTAATTTTGTTTTGTGATGATCGAAATCATCGTGACAATCCCCACGGATTGAACTTGTGTTTGAGATGCTTGAAGGCATAGTAGAGAGACCCAACGGTTTTGCTTGCTGTTTGGAATGATGAAGTCGTGAAGGAAAAGTGATTGTGGCCCTGCTTTGCTCCAGCTGGTCCCTCATAGCTTGGTGCCATTAACAAGTGTCTTTTAATTTGATTAAGACACCCAAGGATAAAAGTCCTGTCCAAGTAAAATCTGAATTAACCTCCTTGTTGATTTGGAACCCCTGGATCAAACAAAACAAATGCTTTTGATATTCTTTCTTTGTTTGCTTTTCCATACACTTGCACAAGCCACCAGTTGCATCATCAAAAGAAGAAACTATTTGTTTCTTCCCCTCTGGGATTTCACGTGGTAACCCACATGCCTATCTTCCTGGTTTTTTTTTTTTTTTTTTTCAATTCCATGCTTGTACGGATTTTATAGAGATGAGCTCCTTTTTGTTGACTTGCTGGCAGCAAGTGTTTCATGTGGAAGGCAATTCAATTGCCGTGGGGGTCTTTTGATCTGTTGAGGTGAGTCCTTGATTTCAAGGACCTGTTAGCTTGCCATAAAAGAATAAGTCATCTTGCTTTGTTTCTTTGCTTTTTTGGACTTTCATGTGGTGGCTTCCACTACATCCCTCTTTTCTTTTTTTTTCCCTTATGTTTTTCTCCTTCACAAGGAAGGCTTTGTTCTAGACTCCCTAAACCCACACAAAAGGGACACCTGATCTCTTGAAAAACCACACAAGCATATTGGTACAAATTGGGACCAAAGTCAACAAACCCCATTGGAATAGTTTCTGTTTGGTCAAATAATGGACTCACCGAAGTGTTATTTACTTTGAGCTTTCTGTCTAATGAAATCCATATCTTGTCATGTGTAATCTAAATTGTGCTACTACAGAACATTTGGGAGTTTGTTGAATGCTTTTTATACTTCCATTGTAATATATCTCCTGATTAATGTCAGATAGTAGAGAGGCAACAACTATTCCCATGTCAGAGTTTTCCCCAGCTATTCCCATAGCAGTGTTTTCCACATTCGGGGGTAAGATCTATCCCTCTCCCCGTTTGCTTTTTGTTTTCTGCATTGGTTTGTTGTTAATTACTTGTTGATCTTTATTTCATTTTAGAAAAAGCCAACAATTTCAAGTGCTAATGGCTTTTCATTGAGTTTTAAATTATGCAGGATTCGTCTTAGTGGCGATCGTGGTTTGCATCGTTCAAGAATTGCAGAAAACAAGTCAGACAGGCAGCCCTCTTAATCCCGACGTCCGGACAATCACAATGGACGGGTTCCTAAAAGATATGGAAAGAGAGAAGCCCATCAGGTTCACTTATCAACAACTTCGGATTGCAACTGATAACTTCACCCACTTGTTGGGGCAAGGAGGATTTGGTGCAGTTTATAAAGGGAGCATATTTAGTAATGGAACCCTTATAGCAGTGAAGGTTCTAAATGGGAGCTCAGACAAGAGAATAGAGGAACAATTTATGGCAGAAGTTAGTACAATTGGAAAAATTCACCATTTCAATCTGGTCCGTCTTTATGGCTTCTGCTTTGAGAAACACCTCAGAGCACTTGTTTATGAGTACATGGGAAATGGATCGCTTGACAAGTTCTTATTTCATAGCAACAAGGACTTAGGATTTGAAAAGCTTCATGAAATTGCGGTGGGGACAGCGAGAGGGATTGCTTACTTGCATGAAGAATGCCAACAACGAATAGTCCATTACGATATAAAGCCTGAAAACATTCTTTTGGATGCAAATTTATTTCCAAAAGTAGCTGATTTCGGTTTGGCCAAGCTCTGTAACAGGGATAATACTCATATAACCATGACTGGGGGGAGAGGCACTCCTGGTTATGCTGCACCGGAAGTTTGGATGAGGTTTTCTGTAACACACAAATGTGATGTTTACAGCTTTGGGATGCTATTGTTTGAGATCATAGGCAGGAGAAGGAATCTTGACAATAATATTCAAGACAGCCAAGACTGGTTCCCAAGGTGGGTTTGGAAGAAGTTTGAGCCTGGAGAACTAGAAGAGATAATGGTAGTTTGCGGAATAGAGGAGAAAGATAAAGAGAGGGCTGAGAGAATTGTAAAGGTTGCTATTTGGTGTGTCCAGTATATTCCTGAGGCAAGGCCTGCGATGAGTGTTGTGGTGAAAATGTTGGAAGGAGCTATTGAGATTCCTAGACCTTCAACTAACCCGTTTCAGCACTTGATGTCGGATACTCCAAATCCAACTGCACCTGTCTATGATACTTCAAATGGAACATATAGCACTAGCGCTTACGGTTCGGATCCCTCACAAACGGTAACTGGTACTCCTATCATGAAGAATCATGAGATTGAAATAGCCTCTACCTAGGCAGGGTGAAGTACATTCCTCACTCTCTCTGTTCTTGCAATATGTCACGAAAACATGTCCTTTTCCACATCATAGTGTTTCTTCATAAGTTCCATATAGGATTAAGTTAAAGTTATGTCTTTCGAGAATGAATAAAAAGTTTGTAAATTTTATAGAATTGATTGTTCAGATTCAGAATTTTATAGCATTTTGTAGTGGTGTAGCTACGGATTTGTTCTATGGCTCGATTTACAGCATGGGTTGATTCAATATTTCTGTGTTTACAGCCACATGACTCTGTCTATATTGAATCGTTTCTGATTAAGTTGATGCAAATTGGAAAAGCACCTTCTTTGGATTAATATATATTCTTTGCAAACCTGCAAAAACACATAGCCATTGCAGTGTTTATTGCTCAAAATCATGCTTGCCTTAGTGAGAAACATTTCCTTTTGTTCTTTGGCATTAGAAGTTTAATTTGCAACTTCGTGAGATGCCAAGTTGTAATCTTCTAATGTTTCTGTATTTCTATATTTCTGTTCACCCCTTTTTCATCTGCAGGGTTAGGACTTGGCCACCAGATTGGTATGAATGGATATGAAATTTCTGCTTGTGATAATGTACAGAATATGCATGTTGTGGTATGTACAACTTTTAAGGAGAATTGAACACCATATACAACCTTTAAGGAGAATTAAAGACGACAATGTTTATTAAATCCGCCATTTAATAATAAAAAACACAACGCATTCTTTATAAAACTGACATTTTAATTGTCATCAGATGAAGGTTATTTTAAAAAAATCGAACCTTTTACTAATATAGACCATGACTATTATTATATAAAAACCTACA
>NC_024127.1:35931134-35942920 GCF_000346735.1 Prunus mume
TAAGAAGTGATGTCTTAATACTTGAAAATGGCTTTTCATTCATAGAAACTGCCATTTGATTTGTGATGAAGATGAGCTCTATAACTTCTTCTTTTTGTAAAATTATTTCACTTCTTACTGCACAAATTAATGAATTTTCTGCTCATAATTAGACATGCGGTACATGTTTTAGCATGAGTACTATAATCTTCAAATTTAGATTTTTTTTTTATTTATATATATATATACAAGCGATATTGGGGGAGGGGAAAATCAAATTTAAGACCGATTCTGGGTAAATGCCCTTAACTAATTGAGCTACAAATGTAAGGACCCGGTCCTAAATAAATAGGTGAATATTAATTTATTCAGATAAAAGGACCATTTTGCCCTTATAATATTTTATTAGATTTAAGGTTGACTTTTGACCGGGAAGGAAATTGGGAATTTCGATTGCACCGTTGCGTAGAGCACAGCGAGATGAGTCCGTAGACACGTAGTGGGCTCGAATCGGAGTTGTAACGAGAGAGATACGATCAAAATACCCTCAGTGGCATAATTGTAAATATTTCAAAATGGGTTTTTAATAAAATCTGAAAACCCTCTCTCTCTCTCCCGCCGGGTCGTGAGCAGCCCGCCCCCTCCCATTTTTTTCTACACAGCCGGTGGCTCCAAGGAGCCACCACTGCGGTTACAGGCCACGGCTGGCCTCGAGATCAGACCCAAAAGAACCGGGCTGCCTCCTTCTTCCCATCCCGACCAATTTCAGCCGCTGGAACCGCCGGTACTGGCCGAAAATTGAAGAAATCCGAGCTGTTTTCGGACAGATTTTGACAGATTTTCCAAGTCTTCGTTCTCTCTCATTTCTCCACTAAAATGGACGAATGAGGTATGGATTCTCGACTGTTTTTCATGATCTAGCTGCCTGTTGGGTAGGATTCCAGAAATTTTGAGAGTTTGTAGTTTGATTTTGGAATTAGGTTTCGGCCGTTTTTCAAATTGAATTTCCGGCCACGTCCGTCGATAATTTGGGGTATGTCCAAGAACAAAAGTGACTCCAAATTAGGTGTATTACCTAGGGTAGGAGTCTTGGCACGAGATTCTAAGATTTTCCGGCGATGCGATATCGCTTTGGACACCCACGTCTTGCCGGTGCGTGTGGCGGCGCATGGGCACTGTAGCTGAGGCGCATTTTTGTCCCAATGCGATCCTCTCGATGTCACGAGCGCGTAGGTGTGCTCGGATTTCAATTTGGATACCGTTAGGGTTCCGAACGGATATTGCATATTGTGTATTTTCCGGGTTCGCTAGGTTTGGACCGTTGGATGGTCCTGAGGTTATAATATGTTGATCTAGGCATTACTAGGATCGTATAGGATTCGACGGATCGTAAAACAGAGTCCCGGATACTCCGGATAAGCCAACCCTAGGGTTAGGGTTTTAGTAACCGTCCGATCGTGAGCGATCTGACCGTCCGATCCGGATCAAACTTGCAGGACGTGTGTCCTAGACCTTGTAGGACCTATGGGAACTGTCGGATCGGAATTTGAAGGTCGTGGACCAGGGGGCCCGTTTGACCGAGGCTGGGTAGTTTGACCCTGGGTTGACCGTGAGACTTCCTAGGTAGTGTTACCTTCCTAGGAAGATTATAATGACCCTAGTGACAGGCCTTGAGAGTTGTTGAGTGATATTGATTATGTGGGATTAGGATATCAATTTATGGTGATAAATTGGGGGTTTCTCGGATGTTATATCTTGGGGTTGAGGTTGATGCAATAATGGATTATATTTAAATATATATTATTATTGTTATAAAGATGCTTTTACCTCCCTAGTTATGGGTTTTATGTTTGAGATTTATTTTTGCCCAGGCCCGTCGGAGTTTGTCCAGGCCCTTCAGATGTTTTCTTGATACGATGCCTTGAGAAGGAAGTGATAATGTTTCAATGTGTTATTATCGGATTTAGAATTGTGATAGATTCGAAAGGTATAGAGGTTTGGAACAATTGAATTAAGGAAGAAAATATCATTTTATAATGTTGTGATAAGGGTTACGAACTCCACCATCATACGTACCTTCCCTGGTTACTATTCACACACGTGCCGTGTTTCGGGCGTGTGGGCTTTCTTGGTTACGGATCCTGTAATTGTGGGATGCCGGGAATATTATGATATGGTTTGGATATGTTGAAATACGGGGCATCCTTGACGAGATGTTGTCGTGGACCCTGAGGGGTGGTAGTCTGCGCGTGTAGGATTGGTTTTCAGACGTACAAGCTTTGATTTTATCGGCTGTACGTGCTGGCTGAGAGTTAGTCCCCCAGTTGGACGGCTCGTTCCCTAGTCACATGGACGTTTGAGGGCCGGATAATTGTGAGCTAGTCAACAATCCCCTGTTGGATTGTTTCCCCCAGTACATGATGTGCAGCATCACATGTACCTCCCTTTGGATACTGATACATGGAAATGGATATGGATCTGTGAATGTGTTGATACCCGGGCATACCTTAACGGGGTGTTACCATAGACCCTTGACTGGGTAGTCTGCGCGCGTAGGACTGTTTACAGATACGAGTCTTGAGATTCTTCGGCCGTACGTGCTGGGCTGAGAGTTAGTCCCCCAGTTGGACGGCTCGTTCCCTAGACGCATGGTGAATTGAGGGATTGCTCTGCCATGTGGACTAGTCAAACGATCCCCTGTTGGATTGTTTCCTCTGGTACATGATGATGGTGAGAGGGTGTTATCATATATATACATATATGTGTATATGTGGTTTTTGATTCGGGATTGAGATTCGTGAGATTGTCCTTTGAGAGGACCTTGTACATGTATAAATGTTTACGCCCCGGTTTGGGAGGTGTTGTTCGGCAACATACGCCTTGGATAGGGTATGGTTGCAGGTTGATTTGATGTAAAGGAAGCGTTTGAGAATGTGTTCATTGTAAATTGATTGGTGATAAATTTGAAATGTATTTGTTGGTTCTGCTTTAATTAATTGTATATTATCGGAGATGTGACCGTTGATATGGAAGAACTACGTGTGGCTTGATCCCTGGTTGAGGGTACGTAGGCAGCCTAGGTTGATGCCTAGGTGCAGCTGCGAGTTAAACCTCACTTAGGTTGTGTTAGTGAGGTTGGTTCGGACCTTGTCTTTGGTCCTGAAATTCGGATGAAACCGAGATGTGATTAGATAATGGTTCATGCTCCCATTTGACTACGGGAGGGTGGTATTAGAGTGTTGTGGTTGAATTAGGGGCAAGACCCGTTTGGGGTGTTGTATGTTTAGGCTGAGGCCCCGAGCTATTTGTGATAGTGATAGGAGGTTAAAACCTTGCGTGTTGAATGCTTGGGGGAAGTTATTTTTTTTATTGATCACGTGGTTGGTAGTTTGCTTTGAATTATTAGAGGGCCGGAGGCCATTATTATGAATTGCATGTTATTACATTGTGCGTGTTGCCAGTTGTGGTTATTAAATGCGTTTTATGCAGGTGGAAATTTTGGGAAATGTTCAAATTACAGGGGAGATTCTGCCGAATTTTCGACAGAAAGTCTCGTGCCCTTACTCGTCTTGAAGAAGGAGGTTACCTTTTTAAGGAGTGAAACCAGCATGGGTGTGATGCTAGGGTCTCCGCGGGATTCGTCTCGGGTTTTGTGAAAAATTCGGGGCGGGTCCTGTCAACAAATCTCTTGCCTACAAATTTAGATTTAATCCCTGTAAAGATGGTTTTGAATTCAATCTTGCTCTTAAAAGTCACTTGAAGTATATACAAACCAAAAGTAGGAATCATCATTTGCCCCACAGCCTGCAAGCGAGTAGCATGAGGCCTAATGGGCCAAAGCCCGACCAGATTCAGCTTGCTCTAAGAATAGGTAGGGCTTGGGCCAATGGTTTGAAATCTTGGCCAGACCTGTTTGAGGCCATCTAGGCTTGGCCTAGCCATTATAAAATAAAATATATACATAGAACAATTAAGTTGGCCAAAGAGTGTAGAAGAATGAATAACTAATATTGTAAGTATCATGAATTCATCAAATAAGAGGCATGAATTATGGGTAAATTGTTGCAATGAGCTAAATATGGAAAAGACAAAATGTAGACAATGATTTTGCACATAGGTAGACTTCCACCTACCAACTATTAAAAGTTGCAATTGATTATAAATTGGTTTTGCATATCACTTTTTATTTTATTACACATGTTATGAATTAAATTAATTTCTTACTTGTTGTCTAAAAATTTGCAACAAAAATATTAAATAGACTTAGAAAAAAAAAAAAAGAATTTTCCCACCAAGCCCGTCTAGGCCCCGACCCAATAGACAGGTCCAGACCAAGGTCCTTGAAACCTCAGCCTCACCCAATTGGAAAATAGAAAAAGCCCATAAGCCCGACTAGAACCCAAAAGTTTTGGGCCGGGCTCGATTCAAGTGTGGCTGATAAAAGCACACACAAAAGGGACACATGATCTCTTAAAAAACCACACAATGTGAAATGAACGATATATGATGCAGGAATATTGAAGTTATACATAAAGTAAATGAGACATAATATTTAATGAGGTTCGGCAAGTTGCGCCTACGTCCTCAGAGCGGAGAGAAGCAACAGTAACCTTTTTACTATTGTTTGGGCCAAATTTCTGCACGCCAACCCATTTTCTTCGAGAGACCCATGAACCAAAACATTTGGGCTTTCATCTATAGAAATCAGAAGAAGAAAACCAAGACACTGGAAAAGCCCAAATCCTTTTGAACAAATTACGAATGTAGCCATGATCTGAAAAGAATAAAATACAATTATTGGCAATTAAAAAACTGATACACACAGTTTTGGATAAAGCCGAGCTTCTGAGAAAATCTCACTACTTGGTCTCTATCCCAAAAAGGCAAAAACAACAAATCTTTTTCTCAAAGAAGCCCCCACGTGGCTGGCTGACTTTGAAAAGTCAAAATTTTCAATTACCACGGAGGAGTTGATAGAGAGTTAATGAAGGCAGGTTTTACAGGAGGACTTTTCCATTTTTGCAGCAAAAGGAAGAAGATCAAAATCCCTTTATATATATATATATAAGTGAGAGAGAGAGAGAGAGAGAGAGAGAGAGAGAGAGAGTCTGCACCAAAGCAGGTAGCCCTTCCAAGAGATAAGCAGACAACGATTTCAAAAGATAAGTAAGGAGCAAGGGAGTTGTTCAAACAAGAAAAGAAAACTGACCATCATGGCAGATTGAGTTTTTTTCTTTACAAGGAACAAACAGAGAACAAAGAGAGTTGGTTTTCTTTTAGGAAAAAGCAAGGAAAATACCTTCATGAAAGCTGATTGTTTGACAGGACCCGTCCCGAATTTTCCGGAACCCGAGACGAACCCTGCGGAGACCCCGGCATCACACCCACGCTGGGTTCACTCCTTAAATCTATGTCCTCGTTTACCAGAAAGGATTAAGGGCACGAGACTTTCTGCTGAAATTTCGGCAGTCTCCCCTGTAAATTGAACATTTCCCCAAAATTTCCACCTGCATAAAACACATTTTATAACCCAACCGGCAGCACGCACAATATAATCTCATGCAATTTACATAAATGGCCTCCAGCCTTCAAATGATTCTAGCAGAACTGCTCACAATGTTTTTAAAATAACTTAATGCATCAAACATGCATATAATAAATTCAAAATCTATTTATGCATACCTTCACTCACTTAGTCCCCAGGACAAGCCTCAATTCAACCAAGTTTCGGAACCGACAACGAGGTTCGAACCAATCTCAATGAGACCACCTAAGTGGGGTCTAATCTGTGGCTGCACCTAGTAACTTCAGGTTGCCTACGTACCCTACTAAGGGATCAAGCCACACGTAGCTCTTTCGTGTCTATCCTGGCTCCTAATATCAAATAAACCATTACAGCCATACAAATTCATATATTCTAGGATTTATTCATCACAACTCACCAAATACAATCACAATATCTCCCCATACGCCGGAACATCCAAAGTTACGTATGGGATCTATCCGCACGCCGGATAAACCTACGACACGTGAGAACTCATCAACATATCACATAATCCCCTCATACGACGGGACGCACCCGGCCTCGTATGGGGTCTGTCAACACACCAGCTAATCCAAAGACGCGTGTGACCTCAACACTGGGCCTGGCTACATTCTCACCAGCCGTCACACAATCATCTCCCCTCATACGTCGAGACGCACCCGGCCACGTATGGGGTCTGTCAACACGCCGGCTAATCCAAAGACGCGTGCGACCTCACACTGGGCCTGGCTACATTCTCACTAGCCCTCATACTGTTCACTTTGGCCTGGCTACATTCTCACCAGACATCATACTGTTCACTTAGGCCTGGCTACATTCTCACTAGCCATCATACTGTTCACTTGGGCCTGGCTACATTCTCACCAGCCATCATACTGTTCACTTGGGTCTGGCTACATTCTCACTAGCCACACGGGTTTAAGGGCCTCAACATAATCACAATATGGGGGGGTACGTGGGGTAGTGCGTATACCACTGTAAACTAACATTCGATCCCTTTATTTACTTTTTATACAACCACACAATTAAATATATAATATATAATTTCTAACCCTATATTAACCTCAATCAATAAAGCATTCCATAAACTCTCCCATTTAAATTCACCAATTTATATCCTAAACAAGTCGCATGTAAACCATTTAACTCAACAAGGCTCAAGACCTATCACAAAGGTCATTCTAACCCTCCTGGGATGGTAGAACTACAATGAAAGTCTAGCGGTCAACTCAGGGTCAAACTACCCAAACTTGGTCAAACAGGCCCGCGGGGCCCATGACCTCCAATTTATGATTCGAAAGTTCCTATAGGTTCTACAAGGTCTAGGACACACGTCCTGCAAGTTTGGTCCAGATCAGACGGTTGGATCGCTCACGATCGCACGATCGCACGATCGCACGATCACTAAAACCCTAATCCTAGGGTTGGCATTTCCGGAGTATCCGGGACTCCATTTTACGATCCGTCAAATCCTACACGATCCTGATAATACCTAGATCAACATATTATAACTTCAGGACCATCCAACGGTCCAAACCTAGCGAACCCGAAAAATACGCGATATACGATATCCGTTGGGAACTCTAACGGTATCCAAAAATGAGATCCGAGCACACCTACGCGCTCGTGACATCGAGAGGATCACAGTGGGACAAAAATGCACCTCAACTACAGTGCCCACGCGCCGCCACACGCGCCGGCAGCGCGTGGGTGTCCAAAGCGATATCGCATCGCCGGAAAACTTCCAAATCGTGAGCCAAGACTCCTACTCTAGGTAATACACCTAATTTGGAATCACTTTTGTTCTTGGGCATACCCCAAAAACTGACCGGAAGTGGCCGGAATTTCATCCCGAAATCTGGCCGAAATCCAATTCGTAAATCGAGTTGTCTACGCTACAAATTGATCAATTCCTACCCAACATGCAGCTAGAGCTCGGAAAATAGGTCAGAAACCATACCTCACTTGCCGGAATCGGTGGCCAGACGACGGAGAACGGAGCCGGCGAGGTTTCGGGCAAAACCGAGCTTTTCTCTTCGATTTTCCAGCGAAATCCCGACGGCTGGTGGCGAGACCTGGCTGGGGTAGGAAGAGGACGGCGGCCCGAGCATTTTGGTACCGGTCCCGTCAAGTTTGGTGGCCGGACGAGAGCACGGCCGGCCAAAACGTGGCCGGCCATCGTGGCTGTCGCGAAAACCAGAGGAGAGAGGGAGAGGCGCGGGGGAGAGAGAGAGAGAGACGGGGGCAATTCCGTCTTTTAACCAAAAAAACTATTTCAAAATATTTACGATTATGCCACTGTGTTTCATTTGATCGTATCTCTCTCGTTACAACTCCGATTCAAGCCCACTACGCGTCTACGGACTCATCTCGCCGCGCTCTACGCAATGGTACAACCGGAATTCCCAAATTCCTTCCTGATAAGAAAATGACTAAAATACCCCTATCCCACGGGTAAATTCTCAATTCCACTTAAATAAATTAAAATATGCAATAAATTTGGAGTCAGGGTGTTACATTGTTGATGGTTCTTATCTGCCAAAACAATAACTTCCTTCTTTTATGGCTTTGAAAAGAGAAAAGATTTTTGAAAAGATCTGCCACCCATTATTGAAGGAATAAAAGACCCACCCCAGCATTTCGTATAAAGATGAGATGAGGTGAACAGATCAAAGGACAGCCAAAAAATCAATCAAGACAAAAATTCTCAAAGTCATAACTGACAAACTCAAAATGATCAATTGATCTCAAAAGCCTTCAAACATTGAAGCAACCAAAGCTCATTGAGCCACAAGAAACAAGTTAGCCATAATTCAAAATCTCTGATTTCAGTTCAGTTTAGAGAAATAGTTTTACAAAGCGAGATTTCTCTCGTTACAAATTTGGTTCAACATAAGCTAAACCAAGTAGAGTTTAGGGTTCTCATAATATGAAAACCTCAACAAATTTATGGAAAGCCCTGATCAAGCAGAACAAGTATTATAGCGCAATTCCAGCTCAGTAATCATCAAATCCAACCACTTCTACGCCTTTTAGACTGAAGAGGCTCCAATTATGCCCGTTCAAAAAGCCTTCCAAGGCCTGAAATAGATTAAAGCTCTACTAAACTCGAACGTTGGTATCGGTTTACAGCTAAAACTTGACAGTTGAAGGTGTTGATGGTCCAATCTAGCACCGATATACCCAGTCCAGTCTAGATCAAAAGCAGCTATCCAGGCAGAAATTGAAGTCCAACACTTTTTTTGCCTTTTTTAGAGTTGGTCTTCCTCTTTCTGAACTTTGTAAAAGGCAGTTCTACCTAAAACAGTTCACTTTCTTATCATTTATTATGGTCAGAACTACCAGTTTTTGTACTGTAAATTGTGAAAGTCCTCACCAGCCTAAGGTAGAAAAAGAACTTACTTTGGAGATATTCCCTACCCAAATTCACAATTGTTTGTTCAGAATCAGTAACTTGGAGCCCAAGTTATCTGTTTTCAAAGTCTGGTAGGGTTTTTATTGCTAGCAGTGACACGCTCATACGCAAAAAGAGAGTTGGCTTGTTGACTAGTCAATGGTTTGCGAGTCAATAGGGAACTTCATCCTACCTTCATAGGATCAGATAAAAAACGGGTGAACAACTACATAAAATAAAGGGCTATAAAGGGAATACAACTTAGTGTTCACTCTCTCACTGGCTCACTATTTTCTCTCTGCTCTCTCTTCTCTCATATTTCTTCCTTCTCTTCTTTCTTTTCTCTTTATTGCTGGCTCTCTTTCTTTTTGCGTTTCTCTTCCCATTTTTTCATCTTAGCAGAGGAGTGAAGGTGCCAATTTATGGCTGAAATCTTGAACTGTGGACCGCACCTGTGGATGTGCGGTTCTTCATCATGTGAGTGTGGAGGGAAGGAGATAAAGTCTCATGTAACGGGGATAACACTTTTTGTTATCTCTGGCCAATAATGCAATGACACGTAAGATAACTTTTCCATGTGTCATTGTGTTTTTGCTGGGAAGGGATTGGCAGACAAACCATCCGCCGAAGTCTTCAATGGTGGGCTCCATCACTTCACAACAGTTGGCATTTGGAACAAATTGGGACCAAAGTCAACAAACCCCACACGGATTCAACCAGTAGAATAGATTCAGTTTGGTCAAAGAATGGACTTACCGAACTGTTCTTTACCTTGAGCTTTCTGTCTAAAGAAATCCATATCTTGTCATGTGTATTCTAAATTGTGCTACTACAGAACATTTTGGAGTTCGTTGAATGTTTTTATAATTCCATTGTAATATATCCTCTGATTAATTTCGCCGATAATGTCGAGTTACGAGAGTCCATCACAGTTCCACATTGGAGATACAGCAGTTATTGCTATAGGTTCGGTTAAGATCTATCCCTCTCCCCGTTTGCTTTTTGTTTTCTGCATTGATTTGTTGTTAATTATTTGTTGATCTTCATTTCATTTTAGAAAAAAGCAACAATTGTCAAGTGCTAATGGTTTTTCATTGAGTTTTAAATTATGCAGTAGTCCTCTTAGTGACGATCGTTATAGTGAATTTCGTGGTTCAAAAATGCCAGAAAAGAAGTCAGACAGGCAGCTCTTTCCTTAATCCCGACTTCCAGACATTCACAATGGACAAGTTTCTAAATGATATGGAAAGAGAGAAGCCCATCAGGTTCACTTCTCAACATCTTCGGATTGCAACTGATAACTTCACCAACTTGCTGGGGCAAGGAGGATTTGGTGCAGTTTATAAAGGGATATTTAGTAATGGAACCCTTGTAGCAGTGAAGGTTCTATATGGGAGCTCAGACAAGAGAATCGAGGAACAATTTATGGCGGAAGTTAGTACAATTGGAAGAATTCACCATTTCAATCTGGTCCGTCTTTATGGCTTCTGCTTTGAGAAACACCTCAGAGCACTTGTTTATGAGTACATGGGAAATGGATCGCTTGACAAGTTCTTATTTCATAGCAACAAGGACTTAGGATTTGAAAAGCTTCATGAAATTGCGGTGGGGACAGCGAGAGGGATTGCTTACTTGCATGAAGAATGCGAACAACGAATAGTCCATTACGATATAAAGCCTGGAAACATTCTTTTGGATGCAAATTTCTTTCCAAAAGTAGCTGATTTTGGTTTGGCCAAGCTCTGTAACAGGGATAATACTCATATAACCATGACTGGGGGCAGAGGCACTCCTGGTTATGCTGCACCGGAAGTTTGGATGAGGTTTTCTGTAACACACAAATGTGATGTTTACAGCTTTGGGATGCTATTGTTTGAGATCATAGGCAGGAGAAGGAATCTTGACAATAATATTCAAGACAGCCAAGACTGGTTCCCAAGGTGGGTTTGGAAGAAGTTTGAGCCTGGAGAACTAGAAGAGATAATGGTAGTTTGCGGAATAGAGGAGAAAGATAAAGAGAGGGCTGAGAGAATTGTAAAGGTTGCTATTTGGTGTGTCCAGTATATTCCTGAGGCAAGGCCTGCGATGAGTGTTGTGGTGAAAATGTTGGAAGGAGCTATTGAGATTCCTAGACCTTCAACTAACCCGTTTCATCACTTGATGTCGGATACTCCATACCCACCTGTCTATGATACTTCAAATGGAACATATAGCACTAGCGCTTATGGTTCGGATCCCTCACAAACTGTAACTGGTACTCCTATCATGAAGAATCATGAGATTGAAATAGCCTCTACATAGGCAGGGTGAAGTACATTCCTCACTCTCTCTGTTCTTGACGAAAACATGTCCTTTTCCACATCATAGTGCTTCTTTATAAGTTCCATATAGGATTAAGTTAAAGTTATGTCTTTCGGGAATGAATAAAAAGTTTGTAAATTTTATAAACAGTGAATTGTGTGGTGGTAGGTAGTTATGGATTTGTACTATGGCTCGATTTACAGCATGGGTTGATCCAATATTTCTGTGTTTCCAATATTATATATACAGCCACATGACACTGTGTCTATATCGAATCGTTTCTGATTAAGTTTCGGTTGAATATGCCCACCTCAAAGGATGTGAAATTTTGTATGTTGTGATAATGTACAGAATATGCATATTGTGGTATTTACAACCTTTGAGGAGAATTGAACACCATATACAACCTTTTAAAGAGAATTATCCGCCATTTAATAATAAAAAAATACGATGCATTCTTCATAAAATTGACATTTTAATTGACATAAGATGACAATTATTTTAAAAATTCGATGTTTTACTAATAGACCACTATAGTTATTATATAAAAACTTATGTGGTAAACAG
>NC_024127.1:35949984-35992691 GCF_000346735.1 Prunus mume
AAAAAATCGTCATCTTTACATACAATACACGACGGTTTTCATTAAAAAATCGTCATCTTTACATACAATACACGACAGTTTTATTAAAAACAGTCGTCTTTCCTCCTATAATTAACGATCTTTACCTCTAAACAACGACGATTTTCTTTAAAAACCGTCGTCTTTACTGATGAACAACGACGGTGAAAAGCCGTCGTAGTTTGAAACTCAAATAGACGGCAGTCGATTTCATGACCGGGCGAAAACCTTTTACACGACGGTGATTTCCCGTCGTCTATTTCGATTTTTGTAGTAGTGAAATGACTAGTAGCTCAAGTAATTAAAAGTTTTCATTATTGGACTTGAGATTTTAGGTTAAATTTTCTCCTCTCGAATATTAGGAAAAATAAAAGTAAGTAGTTCAACCGAAATTTAGGAATGATTTCATTCTTTTTATGTATTTCCAAAATTTAAAAAAGTTGTATACCGGTCTTTCATAACGTTTAGGACATATTTCGGCAGAATGTCATTTATTTTTCATTAGATTTTCTTTTGGCAATTGCTATATCTTATTGGATTTCTTTTGGCATTACAAGAATTTCGTCGCTATCAACCTCTACACATTTCTTCTCATCATTCCAAGCAAAACCACTTTGGTTTAACATGTCAACAACAATACTATAATCTTTCTTCAATCTCTTCAATTTAGAATCCAAATGGGGTTCAACTCTAATAGGTGTATGTGGGATCAATAATCTGAGTTTAGTTTCTACCAATTTCATCGCCCCCCCCTTTGAAAGTGCCGGCGTCACAAAGTTGACCACTCGCAACTAATTCATCAAGGATATTTAACAATGCTTCCTCTTCATTGGCTTGCCATACATATCTATTAGTCTTACCCAAAAATTAACTTTATGGCGTTGTAAGAAGAACCAAAAATTTACAACTTACCAAATGCACTCGTGGGTTCAAAACTGCTTTAACTTTTTTGAATTCTCCAGCTCTAATAATACCAACATCTGCAACGTCACCTGCAAATCTGTAAAGGAGCATTGTTAGCCTATAAATTGGATGAGTAAGTTAATAAAACTGAGTTCCTCCCAGTTACCAATTTACAATAGATGCATCATGTTGAGCAAGTTCAGCTTCAAACTTGGCCACATATGCATCATGCTGTGGGGACTTCTCAAAACTAAAATCACCAACATACAAAAAAACCACTTAAAACAGACACAATAAAATATAATCACAGCGCCATATCAGGTAAAAAGGGAAGATAAAAAATGTAGCAGGCAGCAGGTGATGTATTTTGTGTTTTATATGAAAACGAAAACGGCAAGTTCTCGAGTTTTCTAATGAAAAGGAAGAGAGTGCATTAAATGAACTCAGATGATAATCTGATCTTTTTAAAAAAAGACTTCAACTTTTGACAGAACAATCTAGATGCTCTTATGAAAGCTTAATGGGAGCAATGATATACCCATTTCCAGACAATGTAAAAATATTTATTCATTAACTGTTACAGGTAAGAAAAATGAAAAATAATAATCTTGCAAAGGGTTCAAGCAGCAGGAACAGGACCCTTTAAAAAAAATAGTGAAAAAAGCAGCACATCATGACATGTGAAAAATCAGCGAGCAACTAACATATCATTCCACACATATAAATGACCCCAAATCAAAATCTAAAATGATAATGCAGAATATTAGCATAATGAACCATCAACAAACAATCAAAGCCCTCCCAAAAAAAACCATAGCACTGGAGCTCTAATCCTGAAAAGAGAGATGGCGTTCATCTCAATATTTAACAATTAAATTAATAAAATTAAGAGAGAAGTCTGATATCATAGATGAGAGTTGAGAGGAGAGGAGAGAGAGGAGAAGATAGAAGAGAGAATCACACCTCCATGGAAGAAAAAATATTTAGAGGAAAGAAATCTACGTTCAAAATGGCAGTGATGAGGTCACAGAGGAGGCTTCGAAACCCATGGTTTCTCTTGGGTTTATAAATACCCCCATTTGCTGGATTGGTATCCCAAGCGAAATATCAAGCCCAACCAGTCCAAGAGTGCATTTAGGCCAATCCAACGACAGATTGGATTTTAGTCCATTTTAATTGGAGAAGTCTGGTCTAGTCCAGCCCACCAAACAAGGGCAAAATGTTAAGAAAATTTCTAACGGCTTATGACAGATATAAAAACCCATTATTTAAAAAATAAAAGCGAAGTTGGAGTCGGTCTGAATGGAAAAAAATAATGTCCAAAAATGAATCGACCAGGAAATGTTGTATGCACTTGTATTAAATAAAAGCAAGGTGTCATAATCGTCAAGGCCTAAGCTTATAAAACAATATACAGAGCCAAATTGCTAGACAAACCAATTGTAGTAAAAATTAAAAAATTACGCCGATAGCACGACAGTGCTACATCCCAAAACAACTGTGCCAAAAATTTCAGGATCTAAGAAATGTGGTCTATGCTGGGCTGGTATTAAATGAAAGCAACGACTCATATTTCCCAAGTAAAAGCTTCCTCTACAATTTACAAATGCCAAATTAGACACGCAATCTCAGTATACGATAAGCCAATAGCACATGTTGGCCTACTTCCCCAAAACTCTGCCACAACATCTTAAGTTGCAATGAGAAACCAGTACTGAAGCCGCAACTCAACTTGCACAGCACTGCATCATTGCCATTTTCAAGAATAGAGGTGTGATAGGGTCGTGACAAGCAAATGCTCGGGAATCGTCTTCTTTTCAAAGGGGCTCGATGGTCCCACTTTTTAGTCTCTCCATCCGGGCTTGAAGCCCAGATAATGCCCTCTCATCCATAGGGAGAACCCCACTCTGGAGGGGATTCTCTGACGCACGAGGAATCTGACCAGAGACAACCTGGTTTACGTTGTCACTCACATACATTAACGGTCTTGTTTCTTGATCCAGGTTCCCAGCAGATGCTGCTAATTGCATGCTCTTCATCCTTTCTCTAATCGCATCTAAGGTTCCACTCGTGACTGCAGTTCCCAAGATGACAGGTCAATACAACAAACAAGAATCATGGATGTAGGGGTGCAAATTCAGGGAAACACTCAGAGAAGCTGGGGGGATAAAGGAAAAAAAATTAGTACAATTAATTACCTCCACTAATATATCTCTCATTCCTTTGGTCGACCATTGAGTTTTCAGCGAGACCTCTAGTGGCATTATTCAGCCTGTTCTCTTCAGTATATGATGGTGGTAGATTAAAGCTAGTTGGTTCAGATTTCACATTTAATGATTTTGAATCAACTAAGGAATTTGTGTGTACGGGTGACAGGGGTGCAAATTCAGGGGAAGAAACACTCAGAGAAGCTGGGGGAGGAGTCGGCATTGGCAAGCTTGAAGGCGTCCTTCCAGCTGCAGCATTCTTCTCCATCTGTAATAAAATGTAATTTATTTTCATGGAAAGGAAACCTAAGTTCCTCTTTCAGGAATCATCAACATCAAGTGTGGGCCGGACGGAACATTTTACGGGAAGTAATGATGATACTGACCTGCATCAAACCATCTCTAATATACGTCCGGAAAGCCTCACTAGCATTTTGGAGCTGAGAAAATATATCAACCTGAAATACATATATAACTAAATTCATAAAAAGCCATGCAAAAAAGCCAATGACATGCAAAACAGGAGGCAAAAACTTAGATCAAGTCAATATCTCTTAAAATGCTATTGAAACATCAATTACTTACTTTGGGGTAGAGCTGGGTTATGCGATATAGCTCATACAGACCAATGGTGCAAGTCTGCTTGTCGCCAATCTTCTTGAATATGGCAGCAAGTTCTTGCTGAAAGTGGAACAGAACCAAACAAATTTTGAGCAAAAGAAAAATATAACCTTTTTAAAGAGATTCATAAATATTGAAACTGTTGCAGTTCGACCTTTAACTGTGCATCAGCAGAATGTGTCGCAGATGAGGGATTGTTGGCAGCTGAATCACCCCAATGAGTTTGGCCCCCAGACCCAGTTGATGTCAACATCCTTGCTGCAGCTAAAGTCTGCCATGTTGTACAAAAGGCAAAAAAAAATAAATAAATAAATCCAGTGTCTTTGTATAAATAAAAGTGGGAGTATTTAATTCAATTATTACCTCAAGATTCAAATCAATGTAGTCGAGAATTATTGGCTGTGGTTTCATGTCTATAGGAACCATAGAAAGGTGACTTTTAATTGCAGCTCCACGAAGCTTCACAAGCTCATGTAGAACAGTTTTGACCATGCGCAATGGTTTGTCATCAGTACCGGCTCTATTATGATTTTTTTAATTTTTTTTTCACAATACAGGAGAGAAGATTAGTGCATGAAAAGGAACTAGGAGGGAGGGGGTTAGGAATCATTTTGAAGAATACCTTCTCCTAATTTCTTCCATCCCCAAGTCCTGTAGGTACAAATATATGCTTTGAAGGATGCGGTCCAGATCGACCTCATATATTGTGCTTTGAAGAACCTGCAGCAGAGAAAGTAAAACTTCAGAAAGACCCAAAGATTATCTAATTCATAAAAAGACTATATATTTATTATCACACATCATATATCAAACGGCAACAGGATAATATGGCAACCAAGAAAATTAGAGTTGATGCATGCAAGTGGATATGGGATACATTTTGACAGACACACTACTAATGAAAAGAGAAGCTGAATAGAAGGGCCAAGTATTAAACAATACCTTTGTAAGTTTGATTAAACATTTGACAACCAGATCAGAGAACTTCTGGTTTCTGGAAGCAAATGTTTCATTTGAAGCGGGTGATGGCCATCTTGAGGGATCTAAAGGACGTAAGAGATTGATGAGAACAACAAAGGACGAAGTTCGATCTGCGTTATCCTGCATGTAGAAACCATAGTTATAACTGATGTAATAGACCAAAAACTCCTATGGGACAACCAACGCAGAAAACCAGTAAATCTTAACCAGAATCTTTAGCATCAAGACATTCAACGCTTTCAGAAGTTGGCTGCCGTCATCCATATGGGGAACCCTCTCATCCAAAAGCCACAGCAGGAGCTCAGTGATTAGACTGTCAAGAGTAGTTTCCTTCACAGCATAAGCAAGTCTTTTATTTTGAAATGTCTGCAGAAAATTCGATAAAATCAGCATGTTAAGGACAAAATGTTCAAAAGGACTAATAATGTTTTACATCGGTAAATGAAGATCATGAAAGCATGAATGAAAAGCCACACAATCATTAGATAGTAAATTTACCTGCATAAGAGTGTTCAGGACATATTTACAAGACCTAGATGAAGCTCCTGTCAAACTGAATTCAAAAGTCTTGGCTACCTATTTGAAGAATAAAAGGAAGGGGAAAGGGTTATAGCTTTCAAAAAAACCAGAGTTCGAAAAAAAGGGGACGAAGGCATGAGTAGAAGTGTCTGTTATCAACTGAACTGTTACTGTACTTGCCTTATCCGCTAAGCGAGAAACAAGTCTATCTGCATCCCTCACTAACTCATCCATAGCACCGCCTTCTGGATCATTGATCGACTGTGCCAACTCATGACACACAACTTTCATTCCTTGAACCGACTGGAACACAGGCATATTTGCTTAGAGCATGTTCTTCAATTAAAAGTAATTACAAAATAGAAGGAAAGATGAAAACACCCAACAACCCACAAACAGAATGTGCCCACAAGCAACCAAATTAAGATAGAACCACCTTGACGACAGCATACGTCCCTTTGATTATAAGAAATAGATTGTTACCACATCCAAAAAATAACACCTACACAAGCTGAGTTCCACACCTGCTCAGGAGAACCAAAAGAAATGATATCCAAAGCTTCATTCCAGTCTGTTGGGCCATTGGCACCAGAAAGTCCATGGGGCATCAGTTGGCTCTCCATGTGAGGCTCAGAATGGCCAAAGTTTCTCCTAGAAGGATGATATCAACATCATATACCACAACAATTAGAAAATAACTACACTGGGAAAGAAATTGAAGCATGACCTTTCTTCATAGAAATTAAAGGAATTAAAAATTTTAAATAAATTAAATTAAATTTTGAAATACCTAGAAAGTGCTGGACCAGAAACAGACCGTGTAACCTCCCCACTTTGCTCTGCTACATCAGACCTAATGACAAATAAAGATAAGATAAGCAACTTTAGTTAAGCAATAAACTAATGACATAATTGTAACCCCAAAAATAACGAATTAATTTATGGCAGTTGTAGGTCGTGCAAACTAGTAACCACTTGAGAAAAAAAAAAAAAAAAAAAAAAGAGACTGCCTGCACTATGAAGTTCCTTCTTTCTAACTGAATTGTTAACTTCCTTATCTTCTATCAACATGTAAACTGTACACTACTGGGATTATAAACTATTGAACCTAGGCAGTGGACTTGGACAACAGTAAAATAGCACCAACATTAGGCTGCAAAAGCCATAAAAATCATGTACCCAATTTCCCTGACAGAACGCCTCAGAGAAGCCCTAGCTTCGCCAGGCTTTCCTTCGTTCCTTTTCTCCATTTCTCGAACCTAAAATAAAACAATACTAATTAATGGAAACAGAAACAAATCACATCATATGTTTAAACTTAATAGAAAGCATAAATATATACGGACCTTCCACTTAAACCGATCATCTAACATACTTTTCTGAGCATCTGTTAACTTCCGGACATATCTCCATATGTCCTCACCTAAGATGAAAAAAGAAATTGCTTGCTAAGAGAGCATATTACATCAGTAAAAACCTGTGGCACACATTATCAATTATTTTTAAGTTATGGCTGAAAACTTTACACTGATTACGTGGCATCACGACATACCAAGAATCTTATAACCGGTAGCCAGAGTATTTAAAGCAGCTTTCCTAATTTCACCGTCTCTTTCTGCGGTCAAGTTGGCAACAGTTTGCAAAGACTTTAGTTGTCCACTAATCTGTCAGAAAAAGTAGTTGTAAGCATCCTATACCACAACCAGATAAAAACGTATCATATAAGATCGTATTTTAACAGACAAACACACACATGCTTACCTCAGCTACATGATGATCAATCAAATATCCAACAAGATCAGCACACTCAATTCGAGTTCGGTTGTTCTTAGAATGCATGCCCTCCAAAATATAAGGGAAACTTTTTGCTGCAGTATATGCCTGAACAATTTGTTTGGTCAACTCCCGCATTTTTTCTCGTACTTTCTCTATGTTATGCCCGAGCTGCAGCACAAGATTCAGCAGACCATAAGTGAGATCGAATAATGCAACAGAGGCCCGAGCTTTCTATTAAATTCAGAAATATTCAAAAGTCATACTATCAACTTTTAACAAAATAAAAAACCTTCTCTATCAAGCATGGAAAGAATATGGCTGCTTCTGACTCAGTCAACGTGTATGCCTCATCTCTAAAGCTATCAAAAAGGTCAGGTAGAAATTCCAGCACCTACGAATCACAAGAGAGGTGGTTAGAAAGCAACAAACCTAAAGACCATAAGACTTAAAAACCAAGGAGAGAAGAATGGATAAAAGAAACATATACCATACCTTTAACAGACACGTTGTGTTCGATTTACAAAATTGTAAAGCAAACCACCTTAGCAGTATATCCAAAATTTCAATAATCTCTTTTTTAATGGTTGGAAGTGCCTGGAATGCATACGATAAAATATTGGTAAAACTATGCAGACATATCCAAAACAAATCAAGATATTAGGAATGACAGAAAAACACCTTCTGCAGCATCTCAAGCCCTTCAACTTGCTTCTTAAAATCTGGACTAAGAAGTCGCCTATGCAAATCCTCTCTAAGATACTTTGTCATATCATTCTGCTTAAAATGCAAGCAAAAGTTCACATATAAGCATAACATCAATGACAGCAACAAAAACAAGAAATTATTATGTGAAACCTGGACAGGTACAAACCTCAAGATCTTGAATCTGTTCTGGCCGTGGCTCTTCAAACTTAAACTTCCTAACCACCAATTTCTCTCTATCCTCCTGCAGTTCAAATGACTATTCATCACTAAACCCAAAAATAGTATGCAAGTTAAAAATCCATGCTATTGCTATACATACCTTAATTGAATCTTTAACACTTATCAAGGCCTGTGACTGGACAGCTATATCTTGGGACATTATTGAATCCAGCCTCGATCCTTTTGTTGCAATGGTCCTCTTTGCAATTCATAGAACAACCAATTATTATGCTGATACCATTACATAAGAAATGAAAAACTAAATGCCGTCAAGTACGTCAGAGGAACATACTGAAGTAGCTTTGCTTCCATGCTTCAAAACTCCATTGGAAGCAGATTTTCCAGCCTTTGAAATGCTTTTGGAAGTTGGGCCCATCGATATTGCTCTCGACTCAAAAGATTCTAAGAGGAAACAATTCAAATTACTTTAAAGCAACACAAGCAAAAACATCAGAGCAAAGAAATCAGCAAACGCACCTTGAAAAGACCCAGGCTTCAATCGCTCAACAAGAGCTAAAGCTGGCCCCTGAATATCTCTCAAACTCTTCTCAACCTGAACCAGTAACATAAACAAATAAAACGAGAAGATAATCAATTGATACACAAAAAGAAAAGAAAAAACCACCAGTGTTTTATAGTACACTTACTGATTCACGTCCACTAACTCTCAAAATTTCAGAAATGCATGTCTCGGCTGCTTTACGGACGTCTGAGGATTTATCCTATAAGAGATTCCAGACATTCAAGTAATTTCATAAGTGAGTAATATCTGTCATAGCAGAGGAAGCTGAGACTTTAAGCGTAGATTTTCTCATGATAAATAAATAAATATCCATTAACATTTACCATCAGAGCAGAAGAAGCTGGTTTTAGAAGATGAACAGCATCAGAACAATCACTTAACCCAGAAAGCTGTCTTGTCAACCACTCAAAAAGATCTTTGCGCCCTTCTGCACCAAGCTTGGTTTCTGATATTGCTGCTGTAATATAAGGAACCTGCAACAACAACTGTTACAATGCCTGACATGCAACTAAAATTCCAAAACCTGAGTAGAAATATAAAAAAAAAACTAACCATTTTATCAAGATGAACAGCAGAGAGCCATGAGTCTAATGTTGTTAAAGTGCATTCTCTCATATGTTTCTTATTGTCTCCTAAACATTTCAAAACATCCGACAGAATGCCCTGCAAGTAACAGTTCATGCTAAAGTCCAACTGTCTTAAAGACAAAATAACAGCTAAGTAACGCAAGTAGTTCCCAATTTAATATTAAACAAACCTTGCTGAACTTTTCAACTGGTGCTCCCATTGCAGATGCAACATTACCAACAGCCGTTAGAGTCGCAGCGACCAAGTTCTTATTGCTATCATACAAGCGGGCCCTTAAGGCACCAAACAACTCCACTGGAAGTATAAAAAATATATAGTCATCAAGAAATTGAATGGAGAGATTATGTAGAAGCAGGTAACATAATATAGATGTTTTGTACCAGTTCCAGTTGGCTGGATGCGCTTATTAGCCTCTTCCAAAATTTTATTTACAGCTTCAATTGACTCCAAGCGAACCTGGAAAAAGCAAAAATAAACACATTCAATATGACATCAAATGAATGATGAGTTTCTCGAAGCAACTGTCACACGCATATAACAGACCTTCCAATCAGGACTCTCCAAGCTCTTCAGCAGAGTAGGCGTGATCTTTCCACTAATATCTTCACGTGGAAGGCTATCTAACCCACCAGCAGAGACAGATGAAGTAGATTCTGTTGCCCGAACATTTCTCTTCAGAACCACGGAAGCACCCTGGAAAATAATAAAGAACGTGGGTTATCCATAACAAGAAAAACTGATGTATGCAATTTTGGACTATCAATTTGGAATACCTCAAAAGGATTTTTTTCATACTCGGCTTCCAGTGCACTAAGTAGTGCAGGTTTAACATCATTAAGAAACCCTTTAATATCTGCAAGGGATATAAATCTTAGAAGCACCAAAATGAAACTGACGTATATGGAGCATCCAAACTAAAATGAATAGTCACCTGGACCAACAAATTTATGTATAGCCCCCAAAAGCTTAATAGTAGAATTCCTAGTAGCAGCAGCACTGGACTGCAGTCCAGTTTCTTTACAAAAATCAATCAAATCCTGTAAAACATAATATCCTCTTTATCTAACAAACTAAGTAATAATAAATTGTTGAAATTGATAATGGAAAATAAAATCAGCAGAATCAGAATAGAAATGTAAAAACCTTAAGTTTCAAATGTGAGACACCAAAATCATCAACAGCAGAAACCATCCACAATATTCCCTCGCTCAGAACCTTAGGGTTCTTGTGCTCTTTCATAATTTTGTATAACTACAAACAGAAATACTAAACAATCATTAGAGACTGAGCAAAATAAATCACATGGTCATAAATATAAGTTTAGGCATCTGTGCATCAGGAAAAAGAAAAAGACATCCAGAATAAAACTATAACACAACTTCGCCTACTTGGAAGAATCACAACAGAACTTACTCTTTCAAAAACAAATCCTGGGCCTATGGCTTCAGAGAAAGCAGTGAGGCACTTCATGGCATGTGTCCGGGTCTTTATATCTGCAACTCGTTCACTTATACCTGTCAAAGTGCATAACATTAAATGCTCCAGTTGACAACTCTCTGTCCATCCACAGCAACAACCAAGGAGACACATAAAGCATGCTTCATACCCTAATGTCTAATCTAAATTACAGAACACTCACCCAGAAGACAAAGTACTACACATTTCTTGGGAAACTTTTTTGCAGTGGAGGCTATATAAGAGATAACTTCAATAACCTGTTGCTGAACCTGTATTAATCAAAATACATGCCCTTAAAATATTTTCATCACAACAGTTATAGAAGAAAGCAAACAACAAAAGACAAGGTTAAATCTGCCAAACGACAAATTCAAAACCACAAAATACCTGAACATTTTTTTCACTCCAACCAGGGACAGCACAAAGTAAACGAACCAATAACTCAACTGACTGGTCAATGTCTTGTAGACCTTCCACTTGTTGTTTAAATGAGGATATGGCTGCCCCAAAATCAAATCATAGTTATAGTAAAGTCAACCAGAATATTGCATGGAAATGATGGGACCATCAACCATGTGAATGGACCATAAAAGACACAACACAACACAAAACACATCAAATCACCAACAAAACAGAATCAAAAGTAGTTTAGCACTGAAGAAAATATTACATAAATAATACAATGAAATAAATTAACATGAAACTTGTGATTTTAAAAGTATCATATCCCTTATTCCTGCTCAAGAAGAAATGTTTTCTAGTATCAAAGTAGAAAAACCTAAACATAAATTGAACAATTGGTACTGGGCTAGGTACCTTTCCTACTTGCAATACAACTCATCAGCATAACATTACTTCAGAAGGCAAAGAAGGTAAAAAGGCATAGCTTCAGCACCTAGATCATGATGTAAATTCATGACATTAGGCTACCATCAGATGAAATAATGACAGTTCAAGCCATTAGTTATTAAATGTGAGCATCCAACCCAAAACCAATTGGCAAAAGGTGAAGAGACCCAAGATCATTTAAACTATTAACCAAGCTTTAAGTCCCCTATGTGGTATTCACACTGTCAACACGCCCAATCACATGTGGCGTCACCCAATCCAAACACATATTGGTTGAAGTGGAGCACATGTGTGTGGCTATTGGGCCAAAAATGTGAATGGCCTGCTCTTATACCATATTAGAATGTGAGCATGCAACCCAAAACCACCAGTTGGCAATGGGAAAAGAAGCCTAAGATCATTAAACTAATAGGAAAGGCTTTAATTCCCCGAAGTGGAATTCCAACTCTCAATATTACATAACATATAACTAGGAGTAATTACATACTAAACAAATACACATGCACATATCGCCAAAAGCATCCATGAGGCGATGAAAATGTCAAATAAACAATGAATGCTTTGCCTTTAAATTAATCTTTTAGTGCAAAAGATAACTATAGATAAATAATTTTAGAAACACGAAGCAAATGCTTTTCATGTCATAATCGTATTCATTGATGAATCAGTATCATCACCAACCTTCAAGCCGTTCTTTCCATGCAGAGCTCTTTAATTGAGAGATGGTATCTGCTTGTATAAGATCCCCTAATCTGCTTTCAATTTCTTCAAGACTCATTTCTGCTGGCTGCAACATTTCAAAAACCAAAAGGTGCAGTACAGAAAACATCTTTTTAAAATGTTACTAGGAAATGAATGAGGGCAATCTCACAGCCAAAAAGTACATTACCTCAACATCTTCAGGGGTTTCAACTAACTTGGAAGCTTTTGGCTGTACAGTTGTATCTACTTTCTTACTGCCACCTGATTTAACAGATCCCCCTTTTTGTTTGCCAGGCTAATTAAAAAAAATGCATCAGTCTTGAAACATATTGAGGATATAATAATCCAACGATAGTTTCAAAACAAGTAACCAAAAATTAAAAATAGCTAAAATGAACTCACAGCTGCCTGAACTGGCCTCTTCCCACTAAGCATACTCGCAGCTGACCTTCGAACAAATGAACTGTCCGAAGTCTGCATATAATTTGATCAACATATAAGCCGTTATAAGTCTGGCATCCAAAACAGTTTTCTAACAATTGAAAAGATGTAACAGGATATGTCCAATTATATAATATCAAAGGTAAAATAAAAGGCATCACAACAACCACACTGTAGTGTAACCACATTCTATAAGCATAGGCAACAGAAGCTTCATCCCTAAACTGAACGACAAGAAACCCACCTCCAGAGAAGGTGCAGTAACCCCAGAGCTTTTGACTGTGGCTGGCATATCGTGAAGTACAGAAGCAAAGTGAGAAAACATCGCATTAAGCAAAGAAGAGATTTAATGACTACAAGTACCAAAACAGAACACAAACCTGAGCTTGCACTCGTGGATGTACCACCTTCAGAACCCATAATCATTTCAGAGAGCTTCTTTCTTCTAACATCATCAAGTTTCTCCAGTGACCTCTCCAAAGGCCTCATACCAACCAACTAAAGGAAATGAACATGGTGGAGATGAAAAAAACTACGTCAGTATTTAAAATCAAAGTTTCAAAAATCAAAACATAAATCAGTTAAGGCACTGAACATACTACCTTCGCTATTGCTGCCAAAGCAGAAAAGGCTGCATCCCGCACATCTGGGGTTCCATCTTGGAGGCACTGGAACGTTCAGATTGTTTGTTTTTAGCAATTACATACAACTATATAATTGAAAAAAAAAGTAATAGCATCAAGCAGTTCAAATCCATGCTAAAAGAAAATGTCGTTATTCTAATAGGTTTGCATCTATACTTAATTTTTCTAATCAGTAATATAGGTCATGGGATTGGTTTTTATGATATTCCCAATTATCTATTAAAAATTTTAAAACTGACTAATCCAAATTCCAACACCATGCAAAACTGTAAACAGGACAATCCAAATCCTGCAGACAAGAAAAATTCAACCCCCACTCTAAATTGAAAGTTTTTCCTTCCTTTTTTTTTTATGGCACATATATGGCAGTATCAGGAACATAAAAATCATATTACACAAGGTTACAAAATAAATTTTCAACCAAAAAATAAGACAAAACTGTAAGCCTAAAAAGGAGGTGAAAAACATCAGACATTTTGGCGAGAATGCACTGACCTCCATAAAGATAGGAACGTAATCCTTGTGTAACTTCAGAACAACAGCCTTGTTGCTTGTTTCAATACAAAATGTTACCCAGTTCAAAGTCAATGAACGCACAAGAGGCACTTTATTTTTCACTGCCGTCTTAATATCTGCAATAAAAAGAATTCATAAAACTTTAACCTCAATCACAGCCTACCATAAGAGTTACATCTGCCCTCACATATACTGTTAAATTCAGACAATAATCAATACCAAGAAGCTATAAATGAAACAAGCAACACAAACAAAATTAAAGTGTATAATTGATACATAAGTTACTGAGAAAAAAATATAAAACCTGCCTTCAACAATGTCAACAAGATTTAAGCATCCAGCTGTATGCATTGCTTGAAGAGTTTGGGTAAGTGCCTCAGACAGAGTTGGCTTTTTCTCTTTCAATTTTTCCTACAAATAGACAACAAATGAATTATGGATACTCTAATAATATACTGTAAAATACACTCAATAAACTATCCTCGGAAATAAATCAATAAAGAAGAAAGATCGTTTGCACACTACCATTCATAATACATGACCAAGAGAAGTAAAGAGGAGAAGGTAGCCTACATGAAGAATGAAAACTTGGAAGCATACAAACATCAGAGCATGCATGGCAATATCAAGAGTGCAAACTATAAACAACGATGTCAAATGCAAAGCTTAAATTTTAAATTGAAAACAATCAAAGACACAACTAAGCTTTAAGTTTCTTTTTAAAAAAAACATAATCAAGGCTAAAACAAAATCTCAAATACAACATTTGAATTACCATGTATCTCTCACACAGTTAGGAAACTAGTTTTTTTTTTTTATATTTTTTTTTTTTTATAAAATCTGACAAATAGTAACCTTGTTCTTAATATTTACATCACACTATGATTTTTACAGTAGTATCTGATCAGAGCGTTGATTTATAATGTCGAAACATTGAGATTTAAAGATCGTCAGTTTCAATTCCCAGAACAAATTATAATAGTAATGCTCCTTCCTTTCCTGAGGAAAAAACAAAAGTATTCAAATAAACTTACAAGTAAACCTGGTAACAGAAAACGCGAACTGCCAGAAAAATGAGTTCTTAGACCCTTGGCAAGATTTCCAATAGCTTGGATAGCTTCAACTGCAACAGCGATGTTCACGTCTGCTATGAGCTGCACAAAAATGATAGTCCATTGAGAGAAATGGATTGAAGAGAGAAAAATCCCTTTTGTAGTACATCATCTGTACAGTTCCATAGGCAATATCATGCAAAAAGTACAATGTTGAGGTGGGTGGAAGATAAAAATAGTTGCTTCAACTGAAGTACAAAAAATACCTTCTTTAATGTCCGACAGATTTCTGTAAAATCACCAGGAGCAATTCTTTTAGTGGAAGCAAGCTTGGTTAGCTCTGCAACAGCCTCCTTTCTCTCTGACCACTTCGTAGCTTTCTAGAGCACAGTGACAAAATTGACAACAATAAGCAGCATAGGAAGACAACATGCATAACTTGAAAAGTTAAAAACCACAATTTGATGTCACAGTTTCTGATGAATGTAGCATCAAATTCACATTCACTATGAAACACAAATAGCTACACGTTAGGATAGGGAGATAACACTGACCACTCCGTCCCAAAATCCAGACTTCTCCAATGGAGTCAATATATCAACAGGATCAACAAGCTCGTATTCATCTATTTCCGGAGGAGCTGACAATCATGAAACATTGAGATAAGTATGAGAAAATGTGAAAGAACAAAAAAATCAAAAATCACACTGCGATGCCTAGAAGCCTGGCATATAAGATTCTTTTCTCCCATCCAACACAACAATATCTAAATACTGTACTAAAATATCATTTTCGAAAGGAAAAGCATCTAAAAGTCCCAAGAGTCGATCACATACCATCAGCTGTAGATTCGTCAGAAGGACCAGGACCAACAACTTCAGAAACAGCTTCCCTTTCTGGCTCCTTGTCTTGCTCGGATCTAATAAATAGAATTAAAATAATCTAGCTTAAGATATACAACAAAATAGATGTGTTCTGGCTTCAGTTAAAACACATTACCAACAAAGTTTTCACCTGATTTTGCGAGATGGCCTGGCTGTCCCTGTAACATTTGTGAGCTCAGCCTCCAACTCTTTTTTCTTCAACCAAAAAAGTGGACAATGTAATTATTCGTTTTCCTAAGAAAAATTGACAAAACGGTGCGCACAACATAAAAATACTTAGCATACCATTGTATCCCTCATCTTCTCAAACAATATTGATTTTACAGGGTCTTTTCCTATCCAACGACAAAGCTCAAGAGTAAGTCCTTTAGAAGATGCACGAACATGTTGATCTTGATGGTCAAATAGTTCAGGAAGCATCTTCAAAATCCTTTTTGGAGGAACAACTTTTGCTCCAAATTCACTATTACAGCAAGTAATAATGCATACCAGTTAGAGAATCAAGTAAAAGAATTGAAAAATAGTTTTCACAAAAGCAAAAAAAAAAATACGTGGGAAAACCTTAAGGCCTGAAACATGACATCAATTGCAGGCACAACAGCTTTGGAAACTTTGTTTTTTATTGCTTTCTCCATGGCATCCTACAACAAACCACAACCATCGTAAAGGTCCCCAAGAAAATTGATCAACAATAGCAATCGGAAATATGACTATCCCAAGATTTCATTAGCACACCAAACACAGTAAACATACTAAATAAATTAATTACATTCCACACAAATAATCCCAACCTCATTCCATGCCTGTTTTCAATTGCTCTAGACACCAAATAAACAACCTACTCTGGTGTATAAATGCCTGACTTGATTTACATACTCCAACCAAATAAGCCTGCCCCACCCCCTTCTCCCTTCCTTTCTCTCGTCTAAAGTACATATATGCCTACACACGGACCAGGAATAAGCTGAACTTCCAACCACAATAAGGCAATGCCCACATTCTATTGCACATAAAATGCCTGCTGCCAAATTTTGATATTGAAACTTAGACCATATGTCTGTAGTTAACAAGCCCTTCAAGCCACATGATCAGAATTAAGAAAAAACTGCAAGGACTAATCAAATTCAACGAAACAACCACCAACGCTTGACATCTTACTGCTGCTGCTACTACTAATACTACATTATATCAGAGTTCACTTGCAAACTGTCATAACATAAAAAACACTCCAAATTGTGAGACTAGTAACTACAACACTTCACATAATAGAGATCTTTATGCCAATTGCTCGTTCTCTTAATGGAGCATATTATTTTTATTCAAACAAACCAAAAAGTATAAGTTATGCTGCATAACGTACTAAGAAAGCGTCCACAGCCTCCAATTCAACCCAAAGCATAAATGCAGCTTGAGCCTTCTCCACCGTCTTCGGCCTACCAGTGAGGCATTTCGCCACAATCGCATCACAAACTTCCTTACCATATCTGCAAATACATAAACGTTAAGCTAACAAATCCAAACAAAGGCTTGTTAAAAACCAAATTAAAATAAGAAGAAAAATAAAATGAATTAACCTTCCGGCATCAGCATCCGCAGCTCTTAAAAAAGCAACCAATGCATCGAGCGCCTTCTCTTGCACCGGCGAATTAGAATCCACCAGAGTCTTTCTAAAAAGCGGACCTGACCAAAACAACCAAACACAAAAAAACTGTAAAAACAAAATGCAAAATGCAGAGCGTTCATGACCAGCAATGAAAATTTATCTCTTACCAAATTCACGAAGGCGAGGGTCCTTGGGATCGGCGATGGAGTCGCAGAGAGCGGCCAAGTCAATGTTGGCCTCGTTCCTCACCTTCCAGTTCTTGTGGAAAAGCCGATCATCCCAAGGCAATTTTTTCGCCTCCTTCAATAATTTCTCTTCCTCCGACATTTTTCAAAAAAAAATTGAAAAATTCAGAGAGAAACAAAAATCCCTCTGTACCCTAACAATCTGATCTGCACAAATGCAAATGCAAATGCAGATATAGAGAGAACGAACTCAAAAGAATAGACACGATACGACGGGTCGATTGCAACAGAGAAAATTATGTCCCTGTTGGGGATAAAGAAATAGATCGAACCGCTCGGGTGTCAGTCTTCCAAGGAAGATGAAAAGGTAGATCGGGATCCAGAATTTTGAACAAGGAATTTGAAACGAAACCTAATTTTGTTAAGAGTGAGAGATTTTAACAAATGAGAGTGTTGGGCAAGAGAGGAAGAGAGAGCGAGAGCCCAATCGAGGAGAGAAGAAATGCCGCTGTTGCTGTTTGGCTTATTTTAGACGGCAGCCGTTCTAATTTTTTTCAATTTCTTTTGAAATTTTCTGGCCGTGCGATTAGAGTTTCCCCGTTGTGGTGTCGCGATTTTGACCTTTTATTTCAAATTAAAGGCCGCTCTTGCAGGAGCTCCACGGTATGGAGCTGCGACTGTCGCGCACAGGATGCTAGCCCTGTACTCGTGACGTCAGTTTTGGGTGGTTAACATCACTCAAAATCAAATTTTCCCCATTAAATGTGACTTTTTTCCTCAATTTTAGAATAGCAATAGCCAAAGTTTGTTATTTGGTTAGCAATTGTTTTGACCTCAACTTTGCTTTTAAAAAAATTTCCGAGTTATGTTTATATTACCTTCATTTATTTTTTTGAACATTTAAATTTAAAAAATTCAATATTTATCTATCTAAATCTTTTTTTTCAGATTAGATTAAAGTAGAATATTGTTTGTATAAAAAAAAATTTGTAAAATATTCAAAATACTACAAGATACCCTTAGTTAATGAAAATGTTAAGAATTGAAAATATTAATGAGGATAATATAGTAAATTTTTACTTTTTCATATTAAAAAAATTCAAAACAAAAAGCAAAATCAGAACATGGGTCATATCTCTATAAACCACAACTAAACCCATTTTATCTTTCTTAATTCTAAAATTATAATTCTAAACTAAAAACAAAAGTAAAAAAAAAAATCAATTGGCACACATGTGGTGCTAGATACAAGCGATAGTCTAAACTACAAAGGAAGGGGATTTTTCACACATGCATTATCAAGGTATCATGTGGATTCGACTCTAGGACCACTAAGTCAAGGCCCTCTTTTCATTAGATTAGACCTCGTTGGGGGATGCTAGTGCATATAATTAAGGAAAAGAAATAAAATGATAAATAAAACATTCAAAATTAGGGATCACAAGAATCCCTGTCGAGTCGAGTCCCCGACCCTAATGGGGAGCAATCTCGGGAGAAAATTGAGAGCGAGTACGGAGATCCCCAAATTCTAAAAATCCCCGGTCATGATGGGTCGGGGATGATATTGTTATCCATATCCTTGAGCATGGCCGCCCAATATGTAATATAATTAATTTTAAGTAATAATATATATATATATAGATAATGTGTGGGTTCTCAATTTAAGTTTCGCACAGGGTCTTCAAATTCTCAGAGTCGGTCCTGTCTCTACGTGCCACTAGTTTCTTTAAATGCATTTTCCTTTTTTGTAATCGATATCCAATTAACAAACACATCAACAAAACTACTTACACATATATCTTCCTTTAAATTTCTGTCGCAAATTTGATGGTCAAAGTACTTTGTTTTATTCATCATGGAATTCGTTGTCTCGTGTTAGTTAAATAGATATCTTTACATGCTTTTTTTTTTCTTGTTGAACAAGGAAATAATCACATTATTTGTCGCCCTCCATTTATTTTATTTTATTTTATACAAAGCGATATTGTACTTTAATATAATCTAAATTATGGAGAGGGAGATTCAAACTCAAGTGCATAGTGGGGAGCATATTCGCTCTATCCAACTTGGCTATGCCCACGTATGCGCCCTCCCTTTATTAGTAAGCTAATATGGGCATGTTTGAGAGTGATTTTGGCCCTCCTAAAATCACTTACAAAATCACTTACCGTCTATTTGGCAAAAGGAAAACAAGTCGGGGATGAAAAGGAAAATTCGTGCGTTTGGCAAATTCTGCTCGAGATTTGACAAATCACATGTGGGAAATATGGAGGGATTTCCTAATCCAAAATCCCGAGTTCAAATCCTATCATAATTGGCTGAATTGTGCAACAAGTGTGAGAAATTGCATTTGCTGCTCGCCAAATCTCCTCGACAAATACACCCATATCAGTTTTCTAACGAAAGTGGGAAAAGAAGGCCATCCATCCAAGTTTCGCTTGTGAGCTTTCAATCTAGTTGCAATTTTTAATTTTTTTATCGATCGATCTATCTCTAGTTTGTTTTTGTTATCTGGTTCTTTATCTAATGGGTTTCCAGTGTTTTATATTCAAGTTAATTATCTTTTTTTTATCTAATAGAGAGAATCTTTGGTTTTCAGATTATTGCCATCTCTGCCTTTCAATCTAAGACTCGGTGTTGTTCCAATAAAGGTATAGTCTCAACCTATCCTTTCTTTTCAATTTTTTTTTCAATAACAATTTATGACTTCAGATTATGGGTTGATTATGTTTATTTGTTCATCACCCTCTATGTTGTTATTTTGGAATGTGAATGTGTGCTTAGGAGAATGGTTGGGTTGATTCAATTGTAAATAAAGTTAAACATCACAAGAGAAGTGTGTGAGGGGAAAATTCAGTGTTTTTTCTTTCGTTGTAGATATTCATGTTTTTGTTATTTCATAATTGAGGAAGAAGGTTGTCTTAATAAAAGGATAAGATTATATGTTGTGACATTATAATTATTGTTTTTTGCACTTTCTGGCTACATAATTTTACTCTATATTTATGATATGGGTTCATCAGTGTTTGTTTTGGTTGAGGAGATTATAGCTCCCTTGTTATGCTATAGAAGCCCTCACCAATCATACTTATATTTCTTGTTTTCTTTAAACTCATTGTATTGATATCTCTATTCATTTGTAGTATTTAATGCACGAATCAGAAGTCAATTGTCCAATTGTTCAGTGGATTTAAATATGTTTTTGTGTTGAGTGATTTGTTTTGGGTGTGGTGTGGTTCTTGAATGATCCAGGGTGCGTTAAGGTGGACACATAATGTAAATTTTGTCTATATTTTCTGCTAGTTAATAATTGTCTTAAATTGTACCATTATTTGAGTCATCATATTCAGATTCATATTCACCCAGCTTCCACTACATTTAAACATAGAGGTTATAGTTAGATGGTAATTGGAGTCGTTGCATGTGTAGCAAAGAGTTATCAGTTTCTCTTATTTGGCTAGTATGACTAATTAGTTCTACAATGACATTTTTGTTGGTGTTTGATATGACTACATAATAAGATTATTTGGAAATATAAATATGTATGGCTAGTGATTAAGTAGATAACTTTCTTACACGTTTAAGTAGCAAGTGTGCTAGAGATGAAGAATAAAATAGCGACAAAATGTACATTATTCTTGGTACGATTACATCTGTCATTGCTATAGTTGTAGCATGGTATAATGAAACTTATCTGGTCAAAGAGCCTTCACGTGATTATGATCAAGAAAGACGATGTTACTTGAACCGTATGTATAATAGGAGGGAGGTTAATTTTATTGAACAAGTACGAGTTAGCAAAAATACATTTAAGAGTTTATGCACTATTTTGCATGGAAGTGGTGGATTGACTCCAACAAGAAATGTTTCAATTGAAGAGTCTGTGGCTATTTTCTTAAATATACTGGTGCACAACTTGAAGTTTAGGGTCATTGGTTTTGACTATTATTGCTCTAAAGAAGCAAATAGTCCACAATTTAATAGTGTGTTGCATGCAATTATGAGAATAAGTCAAGATTACTTGAAACTTCATCCATGTGCTATAAGGTGGTTCATAAAGAGACAAGTGGGAGTGGTTTGAGCTAAACAAAAATATGTTCTTGTAATTACATTAAAAGTATTTGTTTTTATGTTTTTCTTTCATGTCATTAGAATTGTATATGGGCACTAGATGGAACTCACATTCCAGTAATAGTGTCTGCTGAGGAGAGACCAAGATATCGAAATAGAAAGTGAGATATTTTACCAATGTTTTAGGAGTTTGTGATCCTGATCTAAAATTCATCTATGTAATATATGGATGGAAGGGTTATGCTTCTTATGCCCATGTTTTGCGAGATGTTTTAGCCATGGATAATCCATTTCAAGTCCTAAGTGGTAATTTATGATACTCGTTGTTAATTAAGCACAAACTTAGATATAAATAACTAATTATTCTTTAAAACTTTTTGTATTGTAGATAAGTATTATCTTGTGGATGCGAGATATGCTAATGGACAAGGTTTTTTGACTAGATATCACTTAAATGAATGGAGGTCATTTGGTTTTTAAAAAAGCGATGGAGTATACTGCATACCCCTTCATTTATCGACATCAAAACCCAAATTGGGATTATAAATGCATGCTTTGTGTTGCATAACTTTATCCGACTCAAGCAACATAATGACCATGTGTTACAAGATCAATATTTGGGTTTTTAGCTTCTGTGGATCATGAGATATCAAATCATTCTATGTTAGAGGGTAATGCAAATAGGATTACAAGTGTTCAAGTTACTGATCAGTAGACTACTTTTCGTGGCACGTTAGCATTGTAGATGTTTCATGATTATCAAGCACGAGGCGCTACGATTTCATGATTTTTCAATTTGAACTTTTCATGTTTTAATTTGAATAAGTGTTTTTACTTCATGTATTTAATTTTTAACATTTTTATCAATTTGAATAAATTTGTGAATGATATTTATTAATGTTGTTATAATTATTTCAATGACATAAAATGGCAAAGAAAGCAACCAAACTAAAGCAGAGGAAAAGAAAAGAGAAGCAATGTAATAAACTTGAAGGAGATGACAAATGTTATTGATGTTGGAACATACAAATGGATGGTTCATTAGTAGAGATACTTAGAGAAGAATGTCATATTGTCTGCCCAATACAATATTGAAGTAAGTGCCAATAACATTAAAAACCGTGTCAAGACATGTAAAAGGTTTTATGCTGTAGTCAGTGACATATTAAGTCAGAGTGGATTCAGTTGGAATGCAACAAAAAAGATAATCACCATAGATAAAGAGAACATTTGAAACGAGTATGTGAAGGTAATTACACCTTTTTGGATGACTAGGATTTTTTTTGGTAAATTTAGAGTTATTTAACTTCTTTCTTTCTTGATAGTCTCATGAAGATGCTAGAACTTTTCGATATAAAGTAATTGCAAATTGGGATGATATAGTGGATTTATGTGGCAAGATAGAGCTACTAGATAGGATGCTGAAACATGTGTTGAAGCTAGGGGTGGGCATTAGAACCGCAAAACCAAACCAAACCAATCCAAAAAAACTATGCTGAGCAGAAAAGTCAAAAACCGAGATAAATCCAAACTGAACTGGTTCAGACCGGTTCTAGTTTCGGTTTTCCACCCAAAGGAATCGGTCCAATCCGAACCGGACCAGCTAAGTTATATATATACAATTCCCTTCAGTTGAGGAATCCCTCAAATAGTGTTATTTGAGGGATGGGGCGCTCAGCTGTTAGATGTCTTTTAATGAGATTGTGCAGTTGTGATTGTTTTAAAAGTTGTAACCCGTTTTCACTCAAATGACCCGCAAAAGACCGAAGTCAAGCACGCACGCAAAAGGGGAAACGAAGGAAGAGGAAGAGCCAGCCCTTGCAAGCTGAAGGGCAAATCCACCATCGCCAGCTGAAGAGCGGACCCGACAATCAGGTATGGGTATCGATATCGATGGTTATTTTTCTCTCACTTTTCTCCATCTGGGTTGTGGTTTTCGATTAGGGGTTCTTTAATATGAGTTTGAAGATTTCTGCTCAAGGTTGAGATTATACTTGATTTCTCGTGGGTTTCTCGATTTTGAATGGTTATGAGAAAATAAGAAACAATTTGATCTTCTGTTAATTAATAAGGAATGCATTCAAATCCTGTGGGATTCACACTTTGATTTGTGAATTAATTTTTTTTTCCACATTCATGTCAATTTCCTCTACTTTCTGTTGATTTCTATTGGGTTTCATTTTTATTTATTTATAAGAAATTGCTTGTAAAATTAGAGAATGAGTTCTAACGGTAGGCAACCAAAACAAAAACAAACAAAAAAAGTCAATTTCATATTCGGATATCAAATAGTGAATGGGCTTGTGTGCCTTTCAATGACAAACAATTATAAGCATTATTTTTTAGAAATCTGCATGTACAAATGTATGAAGTCGCATTCATGTCATGTTCTTTTGCTTTGGCATGTCATGTCATGTTCTTTTGCTTTGGCATGTCATATTGGAATTGTTGTATGCCTTGATACTTGTGTATCAAGTTGTGGGAGAACACTTATAAGCAAGGACAACATGTTTTTTTGTTTCATTTTCACTGTCTGCCCATAAGGCAGTTGTGGCCTTGTTTCTCCCCTTCTTCAATGATGATAGACAGTACTCGATTGCCTTGATTCATATAAATTGCAAGAACTAGATCACAATAAGAATCTCGGTCTCTTGTGTCTCTGTATGCGGCCTGTGTGTGTATAGATGATATTTGTTGGTATTTCTGACTCCATCCTTGTAGGTTCGATTGTGCGAATTAGAAAGCAGATGTTGTCTTCGTCTTGGCATAGGTTCACATAGAAAGTATTGGAGCTATTGCTTTGTGAAAAAAACCGTAGAGACTTTGTTAGCCGTAGTAGGTGAGCACTAAACTGTATATAATCCTTTTTCCAAATTTTGTCTCATATTATGTTTACAATTACAACCTATATTAGTGATGCTTTCAATAGTTAAATGATAAGCTCTATTTAGTTGATTAAGGTGTTACGAATATATTTTAGTCGTTTAAGTACACATGCAAAATTGTTTTTGTACTTGCTTATGAGATTGCTTATGAATTGTTAATATGCATTTGAAATTGAAATTGTTTTTGTGCTAGATAAAAAGTCCAATAGTAGCAGTGAAGTTCATGAGGAAATTTTATGGAGATAAGGTCTCTCTCACAGATATGAATCAGAATGTTTTGATTTGAAATGCATGTATGGTTGTGGCAAATTTCTGTAGAAGAAGAGCTTCGAAGGAGCAAACATGATTTAGTTGTTTTCATTGCAATGTTTGTAATCCATAAGAAAGTGCTATATTCAGTGTGGAAACAATAATGATCAGAAATTTATGGTTGATGACATGAGTTTGTTTGCAAAAAATATATGTGAACAGTGATGATTTGTCATGTGACTCTCAAGTCTGACTAGGAGCATGCGTGGCTTTTGTGAATTATGCAGAAATTTGAATAGCTCAAAACTGCCATGAAGCTCTTTCAACCATCAAACGTTGATAATTACAAGTCCCAAGTATGATAAAACAAACTTTAGATTTACATCACCTAATCTAAGGCATTGAGATACAATTTACACGCTTAACAAAAGAAGTATCACTAAAACATAAATGATCATGATTTCATAGAAACTCTGAGCCACGGCCTCAGTCTACTAAAGCCAAGCTTAACATTTTCGGGCAAAAATGATCGTCTCGTTCGGTTTAGCCATATAGCCTGCAAGAAAACAAAAACAAACGAAATAGATAAATACCTTCAATTATCATATTTTCTTCCTGCAATTACAAAACTTTCATATAACTCAAACACTATAAACATCTGAAAAAGAGATACACTCTAAGTACTTCAAAGCATTTATAGTCATTTTAATGAATTCATGAATGACAACACATTTAAAGTTTATTATCACTGTCATACATAAGCGAAGTAAGTATTATGAACATTACAAATTTAGTTAAGCAATTCTATTATATTTATATTTATTAAAGTAAAAGAAGCAAGTTCCTGAATCGAATAGAACTGTATTATAATCTAATTCCAAAAAAAAAAAAAGTTAAATCCTTAGGCTTTCACTGGCACATACAAAAACATATGCTTCAGATACAGGGAAGGAAAGTGACTTTTTTCCTTTTGTTTACCATAACAAACAATTACATTTTGTTTAAGGTGCTAAAGCCACTTTTATAGTATTCTGTACTTGGCTTACAATTCTTTAGGCTGAAATTGTTTAGGCTCACTAAAATCATCTACTTTCACTGGATAACATACAAATTTTAACTAACTTATCGTTTGGCTGTGTGCATGCTGGTTTTGGAAAATAAAAAAGATTATTTGCAGACTTAGAAGGATTATTTAGACCACTTTTATGCGTTCCATAACAAAATTATATAGTTATATGTCTTACCTCAACAACAATAAGTAAATGACATGAATTTATACAAACTCATTCTCTATTTGTTGCAGATTAGTGAGTCCTAGAACTAACCCACAACAATTCATTTTTCTTCTTTGAAAAAAAACATGAAACCCAATTGTTGGTCCGTCGCAAATCTCGCGGCCTGGTGCTCCGGGCCGAGGGGATGTGCGTCAACACGTGACGTCCTCCTTTTGGATGTGGTGCGGTTATGTGCGGGCGTGCCAACACGGTATATCGTGCGTCGAGGTGATGATGAGGTTCGGGTAGAAGATGGTTTTAAATGTTGCGCCTGTTTTGCGTTCGAATCCTAATCAAACGATTGTGACCGAGTGAGGAACGAATCTCAGCCGTCAGGTTCACGGCCTGAGCTACAAGGCCGTTTAGTGGTGGTGTTGGTGGTGGGTTTTTAGGCGGTGCTCCGACGCCTTGAAAATCAAGGGTCGTATGATATATTGATGAATGAATTTTCCTTATAGCCTACCACTACTCCTAATAAAGTAGATAAAGGTATTGAAAGTGCATTACAGAAAATATAAGTTGCTCCGTGGGAGGCTTTTGGTTTGGTGTTTGAACCCCTTGAACGTGGTCTTGAACTTAGTATTTATAGGAGGAGTCCTGGAGGGCCAATCGAGGCTGAAAAAAAATCTGCCTGATGGCTTGAAAATATCTGCATGGTGGAGTCTGATCGGGGCAAGTGGGTAGTCAAATCGGCATTTGGGATCGTGAAGCATGGTGGTGTGACCCTTATAAATCTCGGCAAATCTCGGTCACCACCCTGATCGTGGGCTCTGCACTCTTGGCCGTGGGAACACATTTAATGCTCTAGTCCAGTGGTTGGTGATCTGACCTCAAGCTGTGAGAATGCATTGTGAGAATGTTTCCGCCTAACCACTCTGATTCCTGTTACCAAATCCTGACTTCAATCACTTCCCTTCTGCCCTCGTGCATTAAATGTTTCTTGCACCCAATGGTTTTGCTGTGGCGGTCAGAGGCACTACTTCATTAAATGGGGCGTGAGACCCTGAGGCCACGTGGCGATTTGACCATAGTATCTTTGGTCGTGTCTCTTAAGGACCTCGGCCTCGGCCCATAATGCCGTGGTTGTGAGGCCGAGAAGATCCTGCCTTCGTATTTTCTTCTGCTTTCGAAAAGGCTAAATATATGACGAAACGTGGCCATTTCAGTCCATGAATAGGTGCCACAACCGAGAAGAGGTCCCTTCTAACGACCGTGATTTATTTAGGCACAAACACCAATAGAAATCAACAGAAAGTAGAGGAAATTGACATGAATGTGGGGAGAAAAAAAAAATCAATCCACAAATCAAAGTGTGAATCCCACAGGATTCGAATGCATTCCTTATTGATTAACAAAAGATAAAATGGTTTCTTGTTTTCTCACGACCATTACAACCCAGCTCATATAACACATATACTCAAAATCAAGAAACCCACGAGAAATCAGGTGTAATCTCAACCTTGAACAGAAATTTTCAAACCCATATCAAAAAACTATCACAGAACCCCAAATCTAAAACCACAACCCAAATGGAGAAAAGAGATAAAAAAAATAACCATCGACGGCGATACCTATACCTGATTGTCGGGTCCGCTCTTCAGCTGGCGATGGTGGATCTGCCCTTCAGCTTGCAAGTGCTGGCTCTTCCTCTTCCTTCGTTTCCTTTTCTGCGTGTTTTGCGGGTCATTTGAGTGAAAACTGGTTACCACTTTTAAAACAATCACAGCCGCACAATCTCATTAAAAGGCATCCAACGGCTGAGCGCCCCATCCATCAAATAATACTATTTGAGGGATCCCTCAACTGAAGGGGACTGTATATGTATATATATATATATATAATATTAAATATCCCAAGCCCAACAAGCCATACTAATAATATCCCAACCCCAACAAACCATACTAAAATACTAATATCCTAACCCCATCTATCTAATCCCATCCATCAACGTCCGTCACTTTATTCCTTTCTTTCTTCTCTCTCACTTCACTCTCTCTCTCTTTCTCTCACACACTCTCTCTCTCTTTCTCTCATTCTTTCCGTTTCCACCTCTTTTCCTCTTGAGTTTTTGTTGTTTTGGCATCTGGGGCATTCTTCAACGTTGATGTGAGTCATCATCACAAGAGAGATGTGAGAGCCCACCATGAAAAGCCGTGGTTTTGGAGCTCTAAGCTCTTTTTCCTCATATTTCTTTCTCTCCTCTAATTTCTTCTTCGTTTTCTTTTTTTTCTTCCTCTCTTTCTCTGATTTTCTAGTACTCTGTTTTTTTTTCTTCTTGGTTCTACTTTTCTCTCTTTCCCCCTTTTTTTTTTTTTTTGCGGTTCTAGGTTTTAGGTTAAATTCTTGAATCTGAATTTTTTTTTTTTATTGTTCGAATATGGAATCTTATTTTTCATGCAAATTTGAAGCTGAGTTGAGGTTCAGATCTGTTTTGCTGGATAGTTTTTATTTATTTATTTATCTTTTAAGGTTCATAACTTCAGATCTGGTTTTTCTTGTATGCACTCGTCGATTTGTTCCATTGATGTTTATTGAAATATCAGTTAGGCTAAAGAGCCACTCCAAATTGTGAAAAACCGAAACCGAACCGGACATAAACAGGTCCGGGTTGGTCTGGTTTTCTTTGGTATTTGAGTTAAAATTCGAACTGAACCGGACTGGATGAATAGTCCGGTTCCAATTCCGGTTTTGCCTAAGAACCAGGCCAAACCAAACTGTGCACAGGCCTAGTTGAAGCTGCTGAGGTTATGACCCGTGATTGTGAATCCAATAATTTTGTTGACTTGGGTGCTGATACTCAAGGTTTTGAGAATTCTCACATTGATGATGTCTCACCCAATTCTAGCTATCCAAAGAAAAGAAATCAATCATCTTATAATATTCGCCCACCAAAGAAAAGATGTATCCCTAATGTTATTGCTGATTCAGTGGCTAAAATGGCTTCATCTTTCGAACAATTTATCAATGCTACCACACCAAAGCTTGATTCATTAGAAGTATATAATGAAGTTAATGCAATTCTAGAACTTAATCTAGATGAACAATCGAAGGCATGCACTTGGTTTATAGAAAATGAGAAACAATTTCTCATGTTGAAGACACTTCCAGTTGAGAGAAAAAAGGGAATGGTGTTTATATTTATTTCACCAAGGGCATATAACACATTTTTCATTCTCATGTTATCTTTGTTAATTTTTATTATTATTACAAGTACCTTAAACAGTAAGGAACACATGTTTTTTTTTTTTAGTAATATAGATGATTTTATCTTGATTATAATTTTTATTTATTTTACTGGAGGAACAACTTGATTGTATCTGAGTCCTTACTGTGCTTCAATATGAATCATCCTCATTTAAACAAAAAATTTATAACCTTGTGTATATTTAGTGGGGAAAATATGCACCAAAGTTTGGCAAAATGGCCGATTATGAATGTTTTTGTTTAAGAGATTTGAATGTTACCTGCTTTACTTTTATCGAATATGTTCTCTTGAACCTCTTGGATGATCTTAATAAATTGTTGAAAGAATACAAAAGAAACAAGTTTGAATGAAAGCTAATGTCAAGTTGATCACTTCTCACTTCTAACAATTGCATGCTTTTTTTATTCTTAAGCCTCCTTGCTATGCGAGTTTCAGTTTTAAAATTCCTTCTATGATTATCAAAACAAGAGAAATTGTAATTTCCGTCATTTCCTAAATTCTATATACAAGATATCCATACATTGAAATTTGGAATTGCGTAATTTTAAATGTTGTAATTACAAATCCTGTCATTTACAAATTCTATGAAAATTAGAATTCATTCATCCAAACGCACCATTATGGGGAGAAGATCTCTCACGTGCTTCTCCATATAATCACTTAAGTGATTATAAGTGATTATATGGTGAGAATCACCTATCATATGCTTCACCATAAAATCACTTAGATCATACTATGTTATTCCATATTAAGTTTTCACATTTTTATGTTGTTCTCGTTTTCCATAATTTTACGTGTAAACTTAATTGTATTCTCGCTAGGAAACTCGTTATGGTCAACTTTATCTGGATTTAATATTGACTACTGAGGTTCGACTTCAAATTATTCATGGTGTGTTTACAAATCAAGAATTGAATTCCATCTATAGATGATTCATGCGTTTATTTCACATCAAGGAATTACAAAGTAAGTGGGGCCCACACAAAATTAAGAATTGAATTCATGATTTTGGAAGAATTCAATTATTAGATAGGAGGTGGTATTCTAATTCCTGGAGAACTAACCCATTAGGAATTCACCTTTTTTACCGATTATATTCTCTCACAATTTTAAAATTCAAAATTTACCATATACTTTAACTTAACAACGACATTTTAGTAATTAGTACCACATATGGTTTAGTAAACAACTTCAAATCCGGAATCTAACTCTCCTCAATCCATATATGGTTTAGTAAACAACTTCAATAAGAATCCGGAATCTAATTCTCCTCAATCCAACTCATCCTCAATTTAATTCCTCATAATCCAATTATGGATTAGTAAACATGCCATCAATTAGAAGGTTCCTGAACAACCTTGACTTCTTGTAGGTTAGTTCATCAGCTTGCTTTTTGTATCCATTGCGTTTTCATGGCCTTTTGTTGATGGTGCCTTTCATATGTTTACTCATTTAGGACAGTGAAATTTAAATTGTAATTTAATTTTCATTATTTTTTAAGAATAAGTCTGAAAATTGTATGAATATGTTACATGTATGATAATATGCGTGGTTTCTGAAAAATGCACTTTGATGTAATTGAGAAATATGTGAAAAATATCAAATGATGTTCTCCTAAGTGGTTCTGGGTTCAAATCCCCACCCTATGGTAATGGTACCTGTATGTGTGAAAAATATCAATAGGACTATTCTCTAGCGCGGACGTCCGGAATTGCTTAATGTCCGGACTCGTTTTGTTTTTTCATATGATCAGAATGAATGGAAGGACACCATTCCATTTTGTTTTGTGCATCTCTCTTCTTTATCAGTAAAAAAAAAGGCACTAAAACACACATAACAGCCTCCACATTCTCTCTACAGTCCACCAATGAAGGAAAAGCCCAATCTAGAGGTGATGTTTGACTTTTAAGTATCGGCAGAGCATGGTTTCTATTCTACCTTTACCAATAAGGCAAAAAAACAAGTAGTCTGGACGTTAGAAAAAATACGGACATCCATAGTAGAGAACAACTCATATATAGTTTTTTTCTAATGCGGACGTCCGCATTTTGTTAAACTACGGTTGTACACAAATTTGCCAATATATGTGTATATACAATAAAAAAGTGAACAATAGTAGTTTAACAAAATGCAGACGTCCACATTAGAGAAAAACTCTATATATATATTAGATACAGAAATTGACATGGATGGGTCCAAGTAAAACCGTATGCGGAGGAGGGTCCCTTTTTCTTTCTTTCTTTAAACTGAAAAAAAATACACATGTTTGATTTTCATTTTTTATACAGGAAAAAGACAACCTTAGACGACCGACTACTTTCTGCTGTCTTGGTTAGCAAGGAATGAAGAATTCCCGCATTAAAAAAAAAATGAACGAAGAATTCCCGCATTAAAAAAATGTCATAATTCTTGACTTTCTTGGTTAGCAAGGAACGAAGAATTCCTACGTAAGGAAAAGGTGAATTAGTCGGCCACCTCATTTCTATATATATGCCAAACCTTGCTACACTGTGGCACAAAAAAACCCACCCCAGAAAGCCCACTCTTCCTCTACCTCACGTTATCACATACCGCGTCGCTGCGATGGCAAGCACTGTTGACGATACAACGGAAGCGGCCTCAAATTTGACAATGGGAACGGAAGGAACTATGAGCGAAGAGTACGTGCCTAAGACCCCCTGTTTGGTTGGTCATTTTCTTATTGACTGACTATCATGTGAAATGTTTAGTAGGGACTGAAATTAGTTTATTTTATTTTTAGTTATATTGGATTTCGACTCTGGGGGGAAGTGACCACCGCTGTGGTGGGAACCCATTTGAGATTGAAATTAGTTTGGCATAAAAATGGGTTTTTTTCCAGTTGATTTTAATACATGCATTTGTTAGTGCCGTTTTCCATTCAAACACATACTAATTAAATAATTTTTCTTAATTAATAAAATAAGGATTCCAAATTGAAATGTCTTACCACCTTAAATTCAGTCGCATGAAACAGAAAGGCCAGCACCAGTACTATCTTGTTGTAAAAAGAAGAAAATAAAAATACTTGAACAAAAAAAAGGATGAAAAAAATATTATTTTAAAAAAAACTTTAACAGAAATTAGAAAGTGTAACCCGACCCGACCCGCCTAACATAAATCTCCTATCCATATTGCCATAAACAGAAAGGCCAGCCCCTTTCGTTGTAAAAAGGGGAAAGGAAAAGAACTTGAGCAAATTTCCTTATTTGTTGTTAGTTTCCTAAATTCTCTAGTTTCTAGATTTTAGTAGGATTTGATTTAAAATTTCCTAGTTTATTGGAGGGCTATTTACACCAACACACCCTAAATTTTTATACGTTTTCACAATACTCCTTGAGGTTTTGAAAATTACTCAAACACCCCCCTAAGGTCTTAAATTGTTTTCATACAAAACTCATTTTTCTTAAAATTCCTTCAATAATGGTTGATTTCATAAAAAGAAAATATCAAAATGGCATATCTGCCCTTAAATTCATAACTGAAATTTTTTTGGTGAACCCACCAGGCACCATACTGCCCCTCTCTCCTCTCGACAAACACCTCACTCACACCCCCTCCCTAACCCGCGGCCATGGTTGCCAGCCATGGCCCTTCTCTCTATCTTATCTTCCTATTCCTCTCTCTCTCTCTCTGTGGCCCAAACCCCCCTTCCCTGAACAACATCCACACACCTCCTCCCTAACCCACAATCCCACAGCCCTCAACCACCTAAAGTCCCACCCACCGCCCAAAAGCCCACCTTGATTTCTTGGCACCTTAGTTTTAGGAACAATGTCCCCAAACTAATATCTCACCCATCGACTCTCAATCGCCACCCCTGATATCTCGGATCCAACCCCACCCATCGACTCCCAATCCCCACCCTTGAGCGGGTGGGTGTTTGTCGAGAGGGTAAGAGGGGGAGACTGTGCTGGTGGGTTTAGTTTTTAGTTATTTATTTATTTTATAGTTATAAGTTTAAGGTCAGATTTGTCATTATATATTTTCTTTTTATGAAATCAACAATTTTTTGAAGGAATTTTAAGAAAAAAAAGATTTTGTGAAAACAATTTAAGATCTCAGGGGTGTTTGGGTAAATAACTCTATATTATCCTAGTGTATATAGGTTTTAGCTTGCTATAAATCACCCAGCTTATTTCTACGACCCGCGTAAAACCCCAAACCCTAGCTACTAGACACACAAAAACCCACAAGCCTCTTGCTCTCCCTTCACATAACGACACAAAAACCCCACAAACCCCCTTGCTCTCCCTTCACATAAGGAGTCGCTGCAATGGCAGGCCCTGTTGACGAAACAACGAAAGAGGTCTCAGATTTGACAATGGAATTGGAAGGAACTATGAGCAAAAAGTACGTGCCTCTTAGAACCCTGTTTGGTCCCTGAGAAAGGGATTGCCTTTGAATTGAGGGATTTTAGGCATTTTGCTTGGGTTCCAAACAATAATGAACGTAAAAATATGTTAATTTCGGTCCATGACGCGTTTTCTTTTATTTTTAATCCATATGGGTATTTGTTTTTGATTGTTTTGAATCTTGTGGGATGCTTACAGTGCACGCAAGAAGGAGCTGAAGAACAAGCAGAAGGAAGAGGAGAGGCGGCGAAAAGAGGAGGAGAAGGGAAAGCAGGTACCTAATATCTCAGCATGCTTTTATTTCTTTTTCTCTGTTTGGTCTTTTGAAAAGGATGAAAAAAATTGTGGCGTGCTTAATTATATTATATATATTGGTTTCCCAGTAATCTTTTTTATATATTTTTTGGTGATTTGAAGGCATAAAATTAATATTTCAATAACCATGAAAGTGAATTCATACTAAATAGTCACTTGAACTCTGGATACACTTGAAGGATAATGTGTAATTTCTTACTGTGCACAAAGAAGCTCACCCCAGTTGATTATGAAGTCTGATCTTATCTTACAGGCTGCTGCCACAGAAAGCTCGCAGGTTAAGAAAAATGTAGCTAATGAAGATGAAGAAATGGATCCAACGGTATAAATTAATTATTTTCTGTTTAGATTTTGTTCTCACTCATTTATGACCCGAGCCTCATCCGTTTTTCTTCTTTTGTTTTTTATCATGTTGCAGCAATACTTTGAAAACAGGCTGAAGCATCTTGCTACACAGAAGGCAGATAATAAAAATCCATATCCTCACAAATTCTTAGTTTCAATGACTCTGCTTGAATATGTAGAAAAGTATGACGGCTTAAGCAATGGGGAGCATGAGGAGGAGATCAGTGTATCGCTAGCTGGTATTCAAACTTAGGGGTTTATATTTATTTAGGGTATCATATATCACTTTCATTCTCTTTGTTGATGTGAATAATTTTACTCCTATGCAAGGGCGAATCATGAGCAAAAGGTCCTCCGGCTCAAAGCTTTTTTTTTATGATTTACATGGTGGCGGTGAAAAGGTTCAAGTCATGGCTGATTTAAGGTATAAATTTGTTGCCAACCCCACTTCTTTTTCTGGTAATTTATATCTTAATGTAGTAGTAATCCTTTAGAACAATGTAATGAACTACATTTGCCATCTTTGCATTTGTTATTATCTGAAACAATTCTTATATCATCTTTTTTTAGGGTTTAAAAATTTCTTGAAGATTTTAGTTGTATTTAGTATATATGTGCAGGCACACACACAGAGCATGCCCAAGTCTATATAGTTTCTTTGGTGAAACTTATATAGCAGTTGGTTTAAGTTTGATTTTGCTCTGAAGTTGCTAGTCATCAAATACTATTTTTTATGTGTAAATAAGATCAACTGATTCTTTTCATATTTTCTCATCTTCCATCTAATTTTCCAATCCTGTGAAATAAAAATACCTTGATCAGATGATGGCATGACGTTGGTCTTGTAGAAAGTGGAAAGCTAATTATTGTATTGAAGTGTTGTTGGATGCTCACTCCCATGGAAAATTCTGGATTCACCCTTCTTAGATAAATGTAAACTATTTTGCTTCTCCTTATGTGTGATTGACTTCATTTTTTCATGCAGCAAATCGGAGTTGGATGAATCTGAATTTTCTAAGTTCCATTCTAGTGTTAAGCGTGGTGATATTGTTGGAGTGACTGGGTTCCCAGGTTTGTAATAGCTGTTGATATACCTTTTACTTGTAATTTATAATAATTTGCTTTCGAATTATATGATCCAGTAGAATAAGCACTTACTAAGCACAAGTGTTTTTGTAATAGCTGCATGGTGTAATCCAGATTATAGTTTTATGTTTCACTTACTAAGCACTATAGGAACAAATTCATTTCCTCTACATTGACCTGTGACATAATTTTCTGCTGGATTTTGTATGTTTCGTGACTATGAACTGTTCATTTTGTCTGGATTACACAATTTTCTGTTTTGTCTGTTTGTTTCTTTCTTTTTCTTAGGGAAGACAAAGAGGGGGGAGCTGAGCATTTTCCCAAGATCATTTATAGTCTTGTCACATTGTCTTCATATGATGCCAAGGCATAAAGCTGGTCCTGCTTCTGATAATGCTAATGCGAAGGTGAGCAATAATGTTTGTATTTTTACTGCTTTAATACTGCCTGTGCTCCTATTTTGACTCCATTACATAAACTTCTGCAGAAGACTGATGGATGGGTCCCAGGAAGCCCAAGGAATCCTGAAACATATATATTAAAAGACCAGGTATTGATTGATGAAGAAACTTTTACACCTTTTTTTTTTTGCAGTATCTGTGAGAACACTAAGATTACAGTTCTGGGTTTTGATTAACTAGTCATACTACGTTATTCCCTTAGTTTTCAAATTTTTATTCTGTTCTCGTTTTCCATTATTTTACGTGTTAAGTTAATTGTATTTCTTGCTAGGAAACTCGTTATCGTCAACGTTATCTGGATTTAATGTTGAACACTGAGGTTCGACAAATATTCAAGACCAGATCTAAGATCATTCAATATGTTAGAAGGTTCCTGGACAACCGTGATTTCGTGGAGGTTAGTCTTTCAGCAGCTTGCTTTCTGTATCCATTGCGTTTTCATGGCCATTTGTTGATGGTGCCTTGTCTTTTCTATCTTTGTCATTTGGTTCTTCTATTTTCTCCCACCCTCAGGTTGAAACTCCGATGATGAATATGATTGCTGGTGGAGCGGCTGCCCGCCCTTTTGTGACTTATCACAATGAACTTGACATGAAGCTTTTCATGCGCATTGCACCTGAACTATATCTCAAGCAGTTAATTGTTGGTGACCTGTCTCGTACCGGTGTTTATGAGATTGGAAAACAATTTAGAAATGAGGGTATTGATTTGACTCATAATCCTGAGTTCACTACCTGTGAATTCTACATGGCTTATGCAGACTACAATGACTTGATGACCCTGACCGAGGAAATGTTAAGTGGTATGGCTCAAACATATGCTTCTTTTGCACTTCTCCATGTCTTTAAAACTACTTGGATTTCTTTGCTGATATAATATTAATTAAATCTAAAATAGAGATAGTCAAGGAACTCACTGGTGGGTACAAAATCAAGTATCACTCGAATGGGCTCGATAAGGATCCAATTGAGATTGACTTCACTCCTCCTTTCAGGTCTGTAAACTAATTCATTATTGGTCATGCATGTTATAACTGAAACAGATTTGAAACAACTTATCTGATGGTTTTAACTGGTACTGTGTTGCAGGAGGATCGACATGGTTGATGAATTAAATAAGATCGCTGATCTCAACATAAATACAGCAGATCTCTCTAGTGATGAAGCTAACAAATATCTTAAGGAGGCATGCAAGAAGTTTGATGTCAAATGTTCTCCTCCTGAAACAACAACTCGTTTGTTGGACAAGGTAAATCTTTTTCTTTTTCCCCTTTCCAAAATATTCTTCTAAATCCAGTACATGAATCAGGATATTTTATCCAATTTGAACTAGAGTATTTTGAGGAGCTAATGGTATTTTTCATAGGTGCAATGACATTGAATACACTCATCGCAGTTTCAATAGAGTGTGAATTATGATGGCATATTCTCATCCCAAAAAAAAATTCACATAACTTTGAGATTCTCTACGCCCGTGTATATATACGAAAACTTCATGTAAACCATTAAGAACTATTTGAATAATTCCATTTCCATTACTTTATTCAAATGGTTCTCACAAATTCCAAACATATCTGGTTATAATTTTGCTATTGGGTGGCAGGGAATGGCATTTTAATGTGGTAATTCAATCTCATGTTTTTCTTGTGTTGATGACATTTTCTATCATTGCAGCTTGTGGGGCACTTTCTGGAAGAGACTTGTGTAAATCCTACATTTATCATTAACCATCCCGAGATAATGAGTCCTTTAGCAAAGTGGCATAGATCAAAACCGGGCTTGACTGAACGTTTCGAATTGTTTATCAACAAGCATGAGGTATGTTTACCAACTTGAAGACTTGTTTGAATTATTTATTTATTTGGCATCTTTTGGTTTGTTGCGTTGTGCTTGTTACCAAATGTTATTTTGCTGGGCAGCTCGCCAATGCGTACACTGAATTGAATGATCCTGTGGTACAACGCCAACGATTTGCTGATCAACTCAAGGTATATGACTTCACTGTTTAGTTTTGGTATCTTATTATAAATTGTTTGGTTCTTTTTCTTATGATATGTGGTTTGAGTTTCAGGATCGACAATCAGGTGACGATGAAGCAATGCCTTTAGATGAAACATTTTGTAGAGCTCTTGAGTATGGTTTACCTCCAACTGGCGGTTGGGGTTTGGGCATCGACCGGCTCTGTATGTTGTTAACTGATTCACAGAATATCAAGGTTTGTGCCCTCCATCCCTCCTTCCTCTCCCCTTCAATAATCTTGTGTTTGTGGTCATGTGTGAGATGTCACCTTTAATGGTTTCTCACTGTCTATTGTTTGTGGTTGGATAGGAAGTTCTTCTCTTCCCGGCTATGAAACCACATGCTGAGCCTTCTGCTAAAGGTGCTAATTCTGATGTTGGAAGACCTTTCTGGCATAATTTTAAAAATCTTCTGCTGTCCCGTGAATTCTGTTGCTGTTTGATGACGAGTTTCATAATGTTATGTTTCTTTTTTATATATGAAATAAATCGTTAAGAATTTTCTTTTTCAAGTTAAGACAGTGAAATTTGTATGTAATTTGATATTGTAATTTATTTTTTAAGAATAAGTCTGAAAATTGTACAATATGTTTGCATGCATGATATGCCTGGTTTCTAAAAAAATGCACTTCCGTCCGGTGTATGATATGCTTGGTTTCTGAATTTTGCCGTCTTTTCATTGTTACTTACTGTCGGACTCAACCCACCGACTGACCAGTGGCCACATCAGCAGTTAATGAATGAGCACACGGTCAATTTAACAGAAGAATTAAATTAAACAGGTTTGAAAATATTAGAGGTGTAATTTGATGAAATTGAAACCGTGGCCCATATTGAGAATGACTTCAAATATCTAGGGGGTGTTTTGTAGTTATAGCTTTTAAAAATAAAAAAAGACTTCCAGGCAAAGTCTTAAGCTCGAAATTCATTTACTACCTTAACTAGCACCATTCTTAAAGTTGCTCTCGTGTTACCAACGTGCTCGAAAAGCAATTGGGAACAAAAATGTCAAAATACTTGGAATATCTCAAAAGAGCTTGCCAGATCATCAACTTTGTTCAGATTAATCAAAACCATCAAGTTCTTCACAGAGTATACGTGAGGAAAGTACTCTGTGATTGTTGCATAACATTGAGAATACAATTGAATTATGTTTACAAAAATATCAAATGCCCGCAATTGAGAAGCACTTCTGATTATTCTCTTCAAGTGTGCTGGCAGACTTCTCGCATCTTGCTGAGAGAGAATCCCACATTGGGGAATCAAAGCCTTGCCATAGTTTAAATGATCTTGAGTAGTCATTGCCAATTGGTTTCGAGTTGAAAGCTCACATTCTAATATGCTATCATTAGAGTCCAGGGGCGAAGCCACACTAGGACCAGTGTGGTCCCGGGCCCCACTCAAGTTTTTATATATTTTAAAAGTAATATACTGTTATGTATTTCTATATGTATATTATTTCAAATACTTTACGTTTTGATATGTACCCACATGTGTTGTGGCGAATCTATTAAGGCACAATGAGGTGCTTCAAATTGCCCACTTGCTCAGTTGGTGGTGGTGCACTCCAGATGTACAGATTACCTTATTTCCATTTTCAGCATTTAAATAAATGTCTTTGTCCTTTTACTTTCATTTATTTTTATATTACTCTATTTACTTAAGTTTACAATGTAAATAAAGAAGTACCCCCTATTTGGATTCAATAACCATGTCTAGAGAAGCTCAAGCAATATTTTCACTACTGCTAATGGCAGCATGTACTGTAATCGTGCTGGCAGATGTGTCACTATCACCACCACCCTTGACCTTGCCAACGATCCCAGGCCTAGTGCCACCAGGGATCCCAAGCCTATTGCCTCCAGGGTTCTCGGGCTTATTACCTCTAGGGATCCCAGGGCTACTGCTGCCAGGGAACCCGGGTGACATAGCAAAGTGTTGGTCATCACTTCATAACGTTCTTGGGTGCGCATGGGAAATTTATACCTCAATATCTACTGGTAAATTTGTAGTAGGCCCTGCTTGTTGCAAGGTCTTCCAAAAATAGAATATTTTAATCGTATAGCGGGGCGGGTATACTCCAAAAATTATAATATCGTACAAGTATCGCCGGGCGGCTATACTAAAAATAGAATATCTTAAACGTATAGCCGCGCATCTATTCTCCAAAAAAGAATAGCTTAAAGGAATAGTTGGGCGGCTCTACCCCAAAAATTATAATATCGTACAAGTATAGATTGTCAGCTATACTCCAAAAATAGAATAACTAAAAGTATAGCCGCGCGACTATTCTCCAAAAGAGAATAGCTTAAAAGTATAGCCGCGTGGCGGTACTTGATAAATATAATAGCTTAAACGTATAGTCGTATGGCTTTACTCCAAAATTATAATATCGTACAAGTATAGAAGGGCGGCTATACCCCAAAAATTGAATATCTTAAACGTATAGCCGCACGGCATAATATGCATAATATGCATTTCTCTTTCTTAAACGTATACCCTTCAAGTGGCATAATATGCATTTCTCTTTTTTAATTACTTTAATTAGTAGTTAACTAATTAAATCAGGCAAATATATTATTTAATTACTAAAAATAAAATTAGAAAAAATTAATTAACCTAAACATACTAAGTTTATATTTATTTTAAACGAAAAAACCTCTTCCGACAAAACTTCGTTCGCACATGTCTATCTCATTGAAATTTGTTGTATTAGACATCTCCCGACAAAATTGCGTCGGCATATGTAATATTCGTCGGGAGAGGTCTAATCCGACAAATTTCACCGGCATAGACATGTGCCGACAAACGTTCGTTGGTAGAGATGTTTTTGTGTTTTTGTTTTAATATTAAAATTATAAGGCTTTTTATCACAAATGGTCCTTCAGGTTTACAAAATTATCATGAATCATCCCTCAGGTTTTTTTGTGACACTAATAGTCCTTTAGGTTATCATCCACCCATCAAAATGGTCCTTCTGTTAGTTTTTGTCAAAACTTCCGTTACAATCACGTGCTCAGCTTGCTTTTTGAAATAATAATATCATTCCACTCAACCTTCGACCAAACCCAACCATTAGAACCCTTTCCCTCCATTTCCTCATGGTCCTTCCATTTTAGCGCCCCTGTAGTATATAACCAATCAAAAAAGAAAAACAGCAACTTCAAATGAAATCTTGCATGTCGTAAACAGCTTGAGGTTGAAAAATAGAAGTCCTGCAAATTCATTATCAATGGCGCATCAAATACAGAGTCCTAAAAAAACTATTGAACCACATCAGTACTCAAAAAACCAGTGCACCACATCAAAGACATCAATCTTGAGCAAGTCCTAACACAATACATCAAAATGAACTTCCCAAATCCTAACAAAATACATCCAAATGAACTTCCCATACAATACATCAAAATGAACTTCCAAGTCCTAACTCAAACTCTCCATGGTCTTCCTCTTTTTGCTAGAGACTCAAGTCTTTTTTGCTGGGTTTGTGGTGTCGTGCCTTGGTTTGATGAAGAAGGTTGTGAAAGAGGAGGCTGTGAACCCACTATTGGTATCGATGTATGAGATTGTGCAGTTGTTGTCCTGTTATGGCCTCCTCTTGCCACCTAAACATATTAATATACTAGTAAAATGCCAAAGAAAATGATATTATATTTTGACCATAGAAAATGACATATGAAAGTGAAAGAACCTTTAAATAACGTTCTTGGGTGCGCATGGGAAATTTATACCTCAATATCTACTGGTAAATTTGTAGTAGGCCCTGCTTGTTGCAAGGTCTTCCAAAAATAGAATATTTTAATCGTATAGCGGGGCGGGTATACTCCAAAAATTATAATATCGTACAAGTATCGCCGGGCGGCTATACTAAAAATAGAATATCTTAAACGTATAGCCGCGCATCTATTCTCCAAAAAAGAATAGCTTAAAGGAATAGTTGGGCGGCTCTACCCCAAAAATTATAATATCGTACAAGTATAGATTGTCAGCTATACTCCAAAAATAGAATAACTAAAAGTATAGCCGCGCGACTATTCTCCAAAAGAGAATAGCTTAAAAGTATAGCCGCGTGGCGGTACTTGATAAATATAATAGCTTAAACGTATAGTCGTATGGCTTTACTCCAAAATTATAATATCGTACAAGTATAGAAGGGCGGCTATACCCCAAAAATTGAATATCTTAAACGTATAGCCGCACGGCATAATATGCATAATATGCATTTCTCTTTCTTAAACGTATACCCTTCAAGTGGCATAATATGCATTTCTCTTTTTTAATTACTTTAATTAGTAGTTAACTAATTAAATCAGGCAAATATATTATTTAATTACTAAAAATAAAATTAGAAAAAATTAATTAACCTAAACATACTAAGTTTATATTTATTTTAAACGAAAAAACCTCTTCCGACAAAACTTCGTTCGCACATGTCTATCTCATTGAAATTTGTTGTATTAGACATCTCCCGACAAAATTGCGTCGGCATATGTAATATTCGTCGGGAGAGGTCTAATCCGACAAATTTCACCGGCATAGACATGTGCCGACAAACGTTCGTTGGTAGAGATGTTTTTGTGTTTTTGTTTTAATATTAAAATTATAAGGCTTTTTATCACAAATGGTCCTTCAGGTTTACAAAATTATCACGAATCGTCCTTCAAGTTTTTTTGTGACAATAATAGTCCTTCAGGTTATCATCTACCCATCAAAATGATCCTTCTAGTTAATTTCCGTCAAAACTAACGTTAAAAAATCACTGCCCATTCGACCAAACCCAACCCTCAGAACTCTGTCCCTCCATTTCCTCCTGGGTCCTTCCATTTTGGTGCCCCAGTATATAACCAATCTTGAAAAGTAAATTCTAAAGAAATTGAAACAATAACTCAAGCAAAAAGATAGACAACAATTACAGACGATACATGAAATCCCATATGTGCATGAAAGAGACAGAGAGAGAGAGAGATTACAGTGGCGCTAGGTACACCATGAAGGCCACGGAGAGAGAGAGAGAGAGAGAGAGAGCGAGAGA
>NC_024127.1:35993288-36032333 GCF_000346735.1 Prunus mume
CTGGGCATTGGTGATATAATAGGGTTATAAGACTTCAGATAAGCAGCCTTTTTGTAACATTCATCTACATAGTCAAAAGGGTCTTGCCTTCTTCTACTAATGCAAGCGATTGCATGAGAACATGGGATCCCACAAAGATCCCATCTCATACAAGAGCATGATCTTGTTCCAAGATCTACAGCATATTGTCCCCCTTCCATATTTGTCACTTGGTACTTCATATCCCCAGATAATATTGGAATGCAATACCCAGACTCAACCTTGTTTTTTTCAACAATTTTTTCAATCCTTGGTCCCACTGATTTTTTCCATTTAAATGCAGCAACCCTCCTATTTGCCATTCTCACCATGAGATTGGTCCTTATACTCTCAAGCATTTGAAGAATTGGCTTGTCCCTTGCCTTCACTATGGAAGAATTAAAGGCCTCACACAGGTTGTTTAACAACATATCACACTTATAATGGGTTTTAAAGTGAGATCTACTCCAGTGTTGGGCTGGCTTTGGATGCAACCACTTCCAAGCTGCTTCACTTTCCATCTTCATCCTTTCCATTTGACATTTCCACCAAGGGATTGTTGTTTCTCTAGCTGCATCCCACAAAATTTGCTTCAATGTTAATCCAGGATGTGATCCCTTAAAGTTGTTGTAGAAATGCCTCACGCAGTGTCTATGTTCTGCATTGGGTATCAACTCAGCAATTGCAATGCTTAAACCTTTTTGTTTGTCTGATATAAAAGCGTAAGCATGACCATTTTCAATCCTTAAATCCCTTATCAAATGTTGGATGAACCATACCCAAGTTTCCTTATTCTCAATCTCCACAATTGCATAAGCTATAGGAAACATTCCATTGTTCCCATCTGATCCAACTGCTGCCAATAATTGTCCAGGATGTGGTCCTTTAATAAAAGCTCCATCCATACCTATTAGAGGCCTACATCCTTCTATAAACCCTCTCTTGCAAGCATCCAAACATATGTACAGCCTATGAAATCTTTTTTGATCACCATCCATCTTTGTTTTAAGCACCACTGTGCTTCCTGGATTTGCTTTCTTCAATTCCTCACAATAGTCATGCAATTTGTGGAATTGATCCACAAAATCACACTTGTTCAATGTACATGCCTTCTTTCTAGCTCTATAGATTTGCTGGGAAGAAGGTTCCAACCCAAAATCCCTCTGAATTGTAGCTGTAATGTTGTGAATTTTAGACAACCTAAAAAATGGAGATTATAAAGATTAGTCTAAACGAAAATTATACTCGCAAGTGCACCTGGTCAATCGTAATATAGTATGGCAAATACGAGGTCATTCCCAAGAGGATTGAGTTCAACTACCAATTAGTCTAACCTAATTTACTTCACAAAATACTTTAACTACTATAATTATATAAACAAGAAATTAAACACGTAGCATACTCACGTAAACACAAAAAGGGTTTTTGAAAGAATGATTTAATTACCAACGAAATTAAAAGACAAAACAAGTAGAAACACATGAAACATAAGGATGAGAAATTCAAATTGATAAAAGTACTAGGACAATGAATTCACCACTAGTAATTCGATCTAGCCTCTTATTCACCTACCTATTAACTAACCATTTGATGTTGCGCTTAGTTTTCCTTTTTCATGAATTACCAATGGTATTTAGGCTAACTCGTATCACTACTACATTTTACTATTTGCGCGACAAAAGGAAATTCGTTGTGCAAAATACACTCTAGCAACGAAAACAAAAATTCGTCTCGCAAAAAGACGAAAACATGCGCGATGGAAATTTTGTGCGACGACATTGATCGTCGCGAAAGATTTCCTAGCGTGACGGTTTTAAATTTCGTCGCGTAAAATCCACCTTAGCGCGACGAAAAAAGTTATTTCACGCGACGAAAATATTGTTTTGGGCGACGATAGTTTGGGCAACGAAAATGTAGTTTCGTCGCGCAAAATCCTTCGTCTACATCTCTGATTCTGCCATTGCAGAGGAAGAATGCAAAAAAAAATTCAGATCCTCTCTCTGTCTGTGCTGCTGCCTCTGCTGGGAATTGAATACGCTCATTTGGTAATTATTATTTGTTGTTTGTTTAAAAATATTAATGTAAATTCATACTAACGTTATTAATATCATTACTAATTCATTCCTTTCACATCCTAATTGTTCTACAATCCTCACAAGCTCAATCCATGACATTTTATCTCCATCTACGTGGTCAAGAAACACAACCTCTCCTCCTACATATTCATCAATGCCTCCCCCTTTAATCAGTTTGCCTCCATGATGAATCTCAAGACTAAATTTATCAGGATCTGCCAAGAAGAAATAATTAAATAATGCCAAAAGCCTTCTTTTAACTTAATTTTATCTTTTTTTTTTTTTTTATATTTCATATCAGCATCGCATACCTAAAAAAATTAGGTAAAAAACAGACCTAACAATTAAGTAACAAATGATACATAACTCAACTACTAATAAACAGAGTAGTAGTACACGACATATTTCAATAATTCTCAAACCAAATAAAACAAACATGGTCCACACCAAAGATAAACCCAAACTGAAAAACATAAAGATATCATTGACAAATATAAAAGGTTTAAAAATATTGCACAATCAAAATACCACCACATGTTCCACAAAACAAAGCAACCACATTTGCAGACAAGCTGTAGTTTACACTTTAACAAAGATTAAAAAACTAACCTGTATACTTTGGCTGTTTCCCCCCTTTTCGAAAGAACTCCTCGGGCTCATCCATCTAGTCACTTTTGTAAGAAGAATAATGCGTATTTGACTCTTCCGAACCCAGATATTCCTTTTGCAGACCAGCTTTATCAATTAAATACCCAAAAAACCCTAATTGTGCCAACTGGAACCCCAAAATAGAGAGGAGGGCCCGAGGAGGAAATGGAGGGAAAAGGTTATAAAGTGCAGTTTAGAGCGCCAAAATGGAAGGACCATGAGGAAATGGAGGGAAAGGGTTCTGACGGTTGGGTTTGGTCGAAGGTTGAGTGGAACGATGATATTATTAGTTCAAAAAGCAAGCTGAGCACGTGATTGTAACGGAAGTTTTGACAGAAACTAACAGAAGGACCATTTTGATGGGTGGATGATAACCTAAAGGACTATTAGTGTCACAAAAAAACCTGAGGGACGATTCGTGATAATTTTGTAAACCTGAAGGACCATTTGTGATAAAAAGCCATCTTCTTTTTTAGACCTCCTTTCACCTCATGACAAATATCACTTTTCTTATACTTAAAACAATATCATTAATGCATCACACATGTTAGTTTTTGTTTTCCAAGTTTATCCTTATTAAATGCATTAGCTTTTATATTTCCTTCTTGTTTGGGGGTGGTGGAAACCCACCTAATCCGGGCACGGGATATTGGATGGGCACGAGAAGACTGCGGCCGGGCAGAATTGGAAGTTCGTAGCCGGGCAGAATTGGAAGTTCGTAGCCGGGCAGAATTGGAAGTTCGTAGCCGGGCAGAATTGGAAGTTCGTAGCCGGGCAATCGAAATAGCGTACATAGAACGATACGATACAGTGGCCTCTTTGAAACATTCCTAGGAAACAAACTCCAGGGTAGGAAGAGAGAACCCACAAAGCACACCAAAGCTCCAGAAAGAAAGAGAGAACCCACAAAGCACACCAGCTCTATCCACCTCCAATAACGAATGGCGCTGGAAATAGAGAAGTTTGCATGAAGCAACACAAGAGAACAGACAAAGTACATCGAACAGCCTAGGAAAAAACGAAACAAAAAAGTCTTTCACCCCGTATCATCCCAACATTAACAAGGAAACTTCCTATGAATCCATAATCCTTAAGACAGGAGAAGAGCCAAAGATGCGCTGAGAGGATAACTGAAAAAACACCACGCAACAATAACAAAACTGGCATCAGCCACGAATGCTCCAATTACACGTTAAGGAAGGCTCCTAGGAGACCCCACTGGACCAGTCTCCATGGGCTTGTCAGAATAGGCATCAGTGCACAGGCGCTTAAGAACCATGAAGTCTACCCTAGAAACTAAGGTATCATCATCAGAAATGGGTGCAGACATGGTAGGGACCAGAGGATACGAGGCCCAAAGCCAAACACAAAGTGACAAACCACCAAATAGCAAGGGAGGAAAATCCGAAATTGATCGAACCAGACCCCAAAGAGTGGGAGGAGTCACAGTGACGACAGATTAGAGAGAGGTTGATGTTGTACCGAAGGCGAAGACATAGACAAGCGCGGATTGAGGACAGGAGGGCAATGAGACGCACACAAAAAGAGGGGGAAGAGGTAATCTCATATTGTATGCTATTCCTAACATAGGGAATGAATATCGTGACTATTGGGATAACATATTCATATGCCTATTACTTGTACTGCTTTTGTATTGAAATTTTGATTTATCAGCAGAGGCGATGAATATTGTGACTATTGGGATAATATATTCATATGCCTAGTACTTGTGCTTTATATTGAAATTTGATTTATCACTCACCGAAGTGTCCTTTTCGTTTGTTGCTGCATCTAGAGTGTATTTTTCACATGATATTAGATTTTCATTCCTGTGAATCAACAATTTATTTAATAAATAAAAAACATAGCAGAGAAGGGAAAAATAGAAGCAAGAGGGCCTATTCATCACATCACCCCTTATCTTCTCAAATATTTGATCTTCAGAGTTGAAGGCTTAACAATGCTATCAGATGTTCCTGTGACCAATTATATGTACATAAAAAGTCCAGAATTTGGTCTGTCCAGCACAAGTAATTGTCCAAGTCTCAAGTGGTATATCACATTCTAGGTTTATCCTGTGACCCTTCCATTGCAACTCAATCAAACTAGAGATTTACCTCTCAATGCATCGAATTTTGATCCAAATATAATTCAAATATGAAAATAATATTCAAATATGAAAATAATTTATTTAACAAATTCAATGGGATAATAATTCAGTTTCATTTAAAATAACTTAAATTAATTTAGAGTAAATTGTCTCACACGACTCCGAACTAGGATCCCAATCGAACTTAATCCCCCGAATTAAAAAGTAAGCAAATTTAACAACCGAATTAATTAAATGGCAAATTTAGCATTTGCCGTTAATTTGTGTGAATTTCATCCAATTTTCCATTAATTATAAGGATAAACTTGTAATTTCGAGTAAAATAAATCAAACAAAAAGGAAAAAAAAAAATTAATAAGAAAACTAGAATAACATTTAAATAAATAAAAAAATTATAATTAATAATAATAAATATTAAATAAATAAATAAAAAAGCAGGCCCATCCAGCGAGAAGCCCGAACAATCAGCGTCAGCGGAGGTGTGTCTCTGAGACTGAGAGGGAGCTAGATTGAAGCTTTGTCTGTAACATATACCTTGGCTGCCTCCCCGCACCCTCCAAATGGAAATTAAAATGAACCAAAATATTCCACCCCTGTTGTATTTTTTGCAGACCAGGTTTTTTCAATGAAATTTCTAAAGGTTTCGAACAAAAAACAAAATAATGATAGCTGGATTCTTGGTTTTGGTGGTGGTGGGCTTGATGGATCTGTCCATGAATGATAGTTGGGGTGTGGTAAGCGAAAGAAAAAAGCAAGAAGGATCATCAATGGTGAAAAAGTTGAACCGCGGTGTATTGGTAGGGAAAATAGGAGGGCTTTGTAGCACGCCACCGCCAATTTGGAGACTTGACGAGTGTTACTATCAGCAAAACAACAACAACAAACCCTGCTCTGAATTTCTCCCACAACTCTTCAGAATTTCATCCAGTTTTGAGATCAGACGATAATTTTTCGGAATTTTACGAAGATGATGACAATGACGAAGAAGATGGTGTGGCGATGATGGATCTGGGCAGGGGGTGGTCGCTGGGAAAGTGGTGCGGTTTAAAATATTCTACTTAAATAGTATAGCCGAACGGCTATACTTTTAACATATTCTATTTATATAGTATAGCCGGGCGGCTATATGTTTAGAATATTCTATTTATATCGTATAGACGGACGGCTATACGTTTTAACATATTCTATTTATATCGCATAGCCGAACGGCAATACTGTTGGATATTCTATTTATAGAGTATAGCCGGGCGGCGGTATATTTATATAGTATAGCCGGTCGGCTATAGCGTTGAACATGTTCTATGTATAGAGTATAGCCGCCCGGCTTTACGTTTTAACATATTCGATTCCTTTATCCATGTGAGAGTTTAGTCCAACCAAATTCTCTCTCTTTCTCTCTCTCTCTCTCTCAAATTCCAAGAAAATGGCGAAAGGTGAACGCAGGGTGTTGTTGGTATTGGGGGACTACGAGGAAGACTACGAGGCGATGGTTCCATTTCAAGCACTGCAGGCATATGGAGTGTCCGTTGATGCCGTCTGTCCTGGCAAGAAAGCTGGTGATATCTGCCGCACAGCCATTCATCAACTTTCTCCTGCTCACCAGGTCACCCACCTCTGCCTCTTTTGCCTTTTCCTTTTTCTATTTTTAATGAAAATCGTTTTCTTTAGCCTCATTACATCACTTGAGCACTGTCAATTGGTCTTTTCCATGCTCTGTAATTAAGCACACTCAATTAGATTGAAGATTGAATGCTTATTTCACTTGAATTTGTAAACCCAAAACAAGAAATATGTCTCAAAGATTGAAGTGCTTACAATTATCACATATGGGATTATGTTGCCTCCTCTAAAATTTGGAATCTGTTGGGACTGGAAATTAGTTTGTCAAGTTTACGAACGAACATCACGCTTTCAAGTTTAGTTTTTTGCATCAGCCAATCGTTGGTAGCCTTAAATATAGACAAAATGAATAAGTTTTATTGTTTATTAGAGCCACTCATTAGACTGACAAATAGCAATCCGTAGGTTATAGTTCTAGGTTGTGTGGACAGCGAGACTAAAGTAAGCTCAAACAAGAACACATGTTAGGAGTTTTGTTAGAGTGCTTGCTCATTCATTATGAGCTAGAGAACCAACCTGATTTGAGCTTGAGTTCTGGGGACAAGACAGCGTGAACAAATTCTTGGCTCCAACGTCACTGCGTACACCATGTTCAATAAACAAAATTGCATTAGTGCTCTCGTCTCTAAGTGAAAATAATCCGATAATGGGCTACCTAGGTTTGCTGAATCGTGATCTGTGTTTAATTTATAAATCTTCAAATGCTACATGTCTTTCTGGTCCCCCTTTGTTTTAATTTGTTTTTTGGTTTTCTGTATTTTTTTTCTTTGGTTGCAGACTTATTCTGAATCACGTGGTCACAATTTCGCACTCAAGGCAACATTTGATGACATGGAATTTAACAAATTTGATGGATTAATAATACCAGCAGGACGGGCACCTGAATATCTTGCTTTGGATGCATCGGTTTTAGAATTGGTGAGAAAGTTTTCTGACTCCTGAAAGCCAATTGCTTCGGTTTGCCATGGGCAACTTGTCCTAGCAGCTGCAGGCTCGGTTAAAGGTAGGAAGTGTACGGCCTTCCCAGCTGTCAGACCTGTACTTGTTGCTGCAGGTGCTTATTGGGTGGAACCTGAGACCTCGTCGGCGTGTGTTGTTGATGGTAATATAATTACTGGGCTACATATGAAGGCCATCCTGAGTTAATTAGGCTTTTTGTGAAGGCACTAGGAGGTAACATAACTGGTTCAGATAGGAGGATCCTGTTTCTCTGTGGGGTAAGTTTTATTTTCCTTCGTAGTGCAATGAGAAATATGAAATTGTGATGCCAATCAATATTGAGTATATATAGTATCGAGATTTGCCCCTTTACAGATACTTCTGAAAGATAGTGAAAATAACCTGAATAGGCTTTACCAGATTTGCACAATTCTGGTGTGATAAGTTTCCATCATTCATTCCTATGTGTTTTTTCAATGTTTTGGTGGTATGATTCATTGGTCTGCTTACCTGGGTCCATTGCCCATTGGAATACTTGTTTGTCAGGTCATTTGTGTGAGTTGTGAACTTGTGAAAGTAAATCCAATCATGCATACTGGTCATTTTTCAAGTTGTTTGAATTATGGATTCTAAACATGATATATAGACAAGTACATCCTTTATGAATTTTAAATGACTTCTTTACTTTAATTTTTCGGAAAGTTGACCCTTCTCCAAAAACTGAATACCTCCAATACCCAAGCCAATTAGGTCTCCAAATTCGAAATGCTACTACTGCCCTAGACCCATAAATTAGTTGCTGTCAGATTTCATAAGAACCTATTTTCTTGAAACCAGTTGTTTGTTTTCCCTTTAAAACCAAATCCTCTGAAGCATACCTAAACTTCTCTACCTACAGTGCCAAAAGTTATACAACTTGACAAACCTTAAAGCCCACCACGTTTGGAAAGCTGGTTATTTAACAATGATAAGATGGTCCATAAATCAAGTTTGGCTACGTGTTATAATTCACTGTAAATCTAGTAAACCCCTTGACAAGAACGTTAAAGCCGCATGTTGTTTGTTTATGAACTAATTGTTATTACGTATTATTCTAGTCAAAGATCAAAATTTTATATTTCTCACAGTTACTAAGCATCATTCACTTTCTCTCCCTCAACACTTGTGGGACTTCATGGAAGATTATGAGGTAATTGTGCCTTTTCAGTATCTTCAAGCTCTAGGATGCCATGTTGATGCAGTTTGCCCCAAGAAGAAAGCTGGTGAAATCTGTGCAACTGCTGTCCCTGATTTTGAAGGTGACCAAACATACAGTGAGAAGCCGGGCCATAATTTCACTTTAACAGCTGACTTTGAAGCTCTATATGTCTCAAGTTATGATGCTCTTGTAATCCCTAGAGGTCGAGCCTTAGAATATTTGGCATTGGATGAGAAAGTTATTGCATTAGTGAAGCAAATTGTGGAAGCCAGGAAACCAATTGCATCCATCTACGACGGGCAGCAGATTTTAGCTGCTGCTGGTGTTCTACAGGTAAGGTTACTCCCTTTAAGCCGGGCTACGCCTTTGTTTCGAGAAATTTGATCGGACTATCAATTTGGTCCATATTCTTTACTTTTCTCAGTCAAATCCGACTATTTCCATATCGTTAATAAATAATTAATTAAGAAAAAAGCACCATCCATGTTGCATTAGTTTATACTTTAGAGATTAATTTGCTAGTTTCAACATATCCAAAGTAGATATTAATCAGCCACTATATAAGATTTTAATATAATTCTTTTCATGTATATTATTTTTATTCAATAATATGTGAGAATTATTTGTATAATACATGAATTTTTTGTGTCTTATTGAAAATTTTGTAAAAAAATAAGTGTATTAAACATGAGAAATACATACGTAGATGTACAATACAAGTATTGTACGTTTGTTTTTTTTTTTTTAAAATGTGAATTTTTCCAAGTCTTTAAGACGTGTACAGAATACGGATGTATTATTGAAACATCGGATCCCATAATATATATATTAAAGGCGATTAAAACAAAAGAAAAACCCAGTCAAGCTGTGAGCTGTGCGGCTATACTATTATATATGTACTGGGATCCTTTGTCTTTTAAATTTTTTCCCCAATTTTCGTTTATCGATAAGAGTAGTTATTCATTACTATTAGGCCATTACCCGAGTCTCTATTTTCCCCTTTTAATTTTTTACTTTTCCAGAGTTATTACTGGTATAAAGAATTTAGCACTTTCACGTTTATTTAATATTTTATTATACACATACGTATGTATTTTTCAATAATACATTCGTGTTCAATACACGTCTCACTTGTTTTAAAAAGCAAACGTACAATAGTTGTATTGTACATGTACTTATGTGTTGAATCTCCTGCCCTTGGACTCATGATAGTAGTAGCAACATCACTCTAAGGGCGGAGTCATAAATTTGTTGGGCATGATAAGTAAATAGGGATAAGCAACTCGGCCAATTTATGATTCATGTTAGATTGATTTAAGCATCAACCTAATAGCATAATCGAACTAAACAAATCTATTAATTCATTTTAGTTTTCAAACTAGTATGATAGGATAAAATTATACACCAATCTTAACCAAAAACAAAATACCGATAAACCCAATCGAGTTCATTGAGTTATCCTTTTCAAGTTGCAGTGCAACAAATAAAAGATAAATTCACAAAAAAAATATTCAAATTTATAAATAAACTCAATCCTAGACATGTATTTATAAATAAACCCAAACACTATTTAAATATAGAAACACACCCAAAATCAACCCCAAAATTAACAATTGTATATTTTTTGGGTGTGTTTATAAATGGGTTTTGAGTGTGTGTAATGATGAGTTTTGGGTGTGTTTATAAAGTGTTTTGGGTGTTGGGTTTTTTTTTTAATAATTTCAGCCCCCATTTTGAGTGTTTTAGTGAAACTCCCAAAAAAATATTGACAATAATTAAAAAGCTGATATGGTTTCTCTATTTCGTTTTTACATTGCTTGGCTTTTAATTTGAATTGCCCCTATATTTATAACTTCATGGCCCTGTTGTTGAATAAATTGTCTTCCAATTTTGGGCTTTAGTCCAGTTTCTTGTATTGTTTTGTTTTGTTTTTTTCTTTAAATTTATTTTGTCAATAAAAATATCATCAATTTTAAATATAGAGGAATAGGAATAGGAAACTCTAAATTCTAATTAATTCTGTAATCAACTAAATAGGTAATCCATCCACCCCAAACTTCTAAAAGCAAGTAAGAAAAGCAAACCACCAAAACAATCGATAGAAAGAAACTTACCACTTTCCTGTTTTATCTGTTTTTTTTTTTTTTTTTAATTTTTTTTATAATGATCACTTTAAGCCTATTGTTTTGGTTTATATCAAAAAAAAAAAAAAAAGGGGTTCTTTGATCTAAGTTCAAAATTCCTAGCCGTCATTGAGTTTAGTCCACACTTTTTTTGCTGTAGATTTGGGTCCATTGACTTTTATTAATTTTTTCATGTGTCAATTTTATCATTTGAGGTAAATAAGGAAAGAATAGTAATTGAAAATCCAAATTAATATATCGATTCTTTCATTCTAAATAGATTTCAGATTTTAAATTTAGAATCCTTCTATTGCCGCCATGACATAAACGAAGTTCATATAAAACAATGAAAGTAGGATAATTATTGATGATATCTTCCCAACAAATATTTACCTGACTACTAGGTAAATATGATATAATTATTGGGTAAATATAGGATAATATACTTAATTACTAGGTAAATATAACATAATGTACCTAAATACTAGGTAAATATAAGACAATGTACCTAAATACTAGGTAAATATAAAATAATGTACCTAATTACTAGGTAAATATAACATAATGTACCTAACACGTAAGTAGTATATCAGACGCATCCATCAGTTTTCTGAGTTGAAGTAGTGGAGACATGATAGGAGCCCAGGCAACATTAAAGCAGTAAAAATACAAACATTGCTCAATTTCAGAACTTGAAGCATGCATTGTATTGCTTCAGTTGAAATCGATGGCGAGTTAGCAGAGTTGACGACATGAAACTCTATATTATTCCCCAAGGCACCATTTTAAAGATATAATATTTTTAGGGTATACCTTAAGAATAATATATCCAAGGTGTATAGCCGAGCGGCTCTACAATTAAAATATTATATTTATGGCGTATAGCCGCGCAGCTATATCGTTAAAATATTATATTTATAGTGTAGCCGTGTGGCGATACTTTTAAACTATTAATTAAAGTAATTTAAAAAAAGAGAAATCCATATTATGCTACTTAAGGGGTATCTTATTTTTTTAAAAAAATTTGGGAAAACCCAGTATGGCCGCGCGGCTATACAAGCCGTGCGCTGTACTATAGTAGCCGGTCGGCTATACTATTTAATAAAGCCGCACGGCTAGACTATATGAGTATAGCCGCGCGGCGATACGATTTTTAAAATAAAATTGGTAAAAAACCGAGACTCAGAGGGAGAGAGAGTGGTCAAAATTTGTGAGGCTTCCGAATGCGAAGATGAAGACGATGATGGTGCTGGTATTGGAAAGCCTGACCTAGCTAGAGTTCAAAATTATCGAATCGATGATCTACCAGAAGAGGTATATTTCCTTATCTTATTTTCATTTATCCACTAATTCCCCTGAACTTACAAAACGTTTTAGCTCGTTAGGGTTCAGGTTGAGATGAATTTGATATTAATTTTCCGACTCAAACTGTGAGAATTAACATCCCCTTTTAGAATATATGGTTCATATGAAAAATAAATTTTATAAGTTCTAGGTTTCATATAAATTCAGCCGTAGAGATTAATATGAAGCACATCTCATTTGTTTTCGCAAATACAGATAAACAAGAGTCGAAAGGGGTGGCTTGGTCCATATGTTGGGAAAAGTGGTTGTCTTGAATCAACAAAAGCCATTTTTTGGAGACAGGCTTCAATCTCAGCAAAGAATTCTCAGAAACCAGCCATCGGGAATTGGGGCATCCGAATGCTTATCTGCCATATTTGAGAATGATTCTTTCCTTCAACAATGCTCTCAGAAATATCTCCTTTCTACTTCCTCTTTGTTTGAGGGTCCTTCTAACCCTAAACTTTCAAAGGCAACAAGGCATTAATGGGACAGTTCTTGAAACACAGGAAAGATGCCTCCAAATCCACATGTTCCCACATTTCCTAATAATACGGGCTGAGGGGAAGCTAGCTACTTATTTGAGCAGAAGAAGGAAGGGAGTCTGCCAGGTGACTTGAAGATATAAAATCTTAGCAGGAGGGCATTGTTGATAGAGTTGTAAACATGATTCATGTATTTATAGTTAGTTGAGAGGTTTACTTATCGATGAGCTCTAAATCTGTTCAGCTCTTAAAGGCTCACTTGGTTGTATATAATTATGTGATTGTAAATCTGATAATAGATATGAAAGGCCATTTTTCTTCATGCACATTGTACATCTTCTTTTTTGCAACAATTGAAGAGGGGGAACATGCTTATAAGATTTCCTTACTTAACTTTCACCTTTCTCCTTTCTCGCAGAATAGACCAATTTGGGACGAACTTGATCAAGGATCCGTTTGAAAACCTTTCTCTTGTGGACTTAATATATGCAGAAAGTCTCCTTCCTTGTAAGTATATACGGCTTCTTTTTATTTGTGTGCCTTAATCTCTGAACCAAGTGGATGATCTCTCAAAGTCTAAGTTCATTTCCAATGCTTCCTACTTGCTTTATAAGCGTGCTTAGTGTCAATTTAGCCATAGTACGTACTCTGTCCCTGGTTTAAAAGAATCAACAGGGGAATGGAGAATATTCCAACTTGGACCTATCAACTACTGCCCTCATATAGATTCAGCTCTAGATCTTTGGACTACATGTCATGTTTCGGTATATAGAGTATTTTGTATTTTAATTCAATTTCAGTCATATTGATTGCAGGAGCTGATGATAAGCAGAGCTAGGAGAAGAAGCTGTGAAGCCAGTGCAACTGCATTGGCTTACTCGATAGACCTATTGGCAGATAACTTAATGGCCTGCTAACAGGTCGTGTAGAACCGTACCCTTAATTTTAGGTAGAACATGGTTGGAGTGCAATGATATATATCTCGCAGCAAATCAAGTCCCCTTCGTATATGCAAATCCTAAATGCATGTATTCCCATTTTTGTCTGTGGCTATTGTCATGGGCTTAGTATGGTAGCGTTCATGTCTCCCTGCCATCCATTTGCACTCATTCACATTTCCTAACTCAGGCTAAGCCTGCCAACTCACTTGAAGAGAAGCAAACATCTCAACTGGAGGGCATTGTTGATGAAGTTGTAAACAAGATCCAATATATTGTAGTTATACTTTGGTTAAAAGGATTGGTGATTGACTTGATATAAATCTGTTGAGCTTCTTAAAGGCTTTCTTTTGGTTTATATAATTATGTGATTGTAAATTTGATAATAAATCAATGAAGGCCTTTCTTCTTCATGCAGATTGTTGATTCTTTCTCTTTCTTTTTTTTTCCCCCGCAACAATCACAGTGCATTTTCCCTTTCATAAGATCTCTGTGTGTACCATTTGCCAGTTATCCTTCCTTTCAGAACAGTCCAAACTTGGGACGAATTTGATGAATGAAGATCTGTTTCAACACGTGTATGGCGGACTTAATGCATAAATAGAAAGCCTCCTTCCTTGTAAGTATAGTACACCAGCTTTACTTCTTTTTGGTGTGTATTCATCCGAAGTATTTGGAATTATGGCAGCTACGAATTATTGTCTTCATCTGAACCAGTGGACTCTCTCCAGCTTTCGGTCCACTTCCAATCCCTATTTGCTTTCAAAGCATGAAATTCTTTTAAAAAAAGAGACAAATTTTAAGCTTAGTGCCAATTTAGGCATGGTGCATACCATGTGCCTCTAAGAATAGGTACCTTAGGCTTTGTACCAAAGTCTGTTTTTTGTTGAATGATAAGTCACTATGGTTTGGTGTTTCTTCGCTGCTTTTATTCTTTATGAGATAGGCTTGGCAACAGTCTTGTGTGTTTTTGGCAATAGTCTTGTTTTAGTATCAACAGAAAATGGATCTAACAATGTTCAGTGGCTGTTGTAATTAAAATACCTTTTTTGTTGCAGCGTTCTAATGTACCTCCCACGCATGGAAAACGGATCAGTTATGTTCATATAAGCCTGAATTGTAGTTTTCTTTTCATAAATGCATGCACGAAGGGGTATTTAATTTTGCCCCTTAAGGTATTGATCAATATCAGTTATATATCTGAATCTGCTTCACAAGGCATGTGTATTTGTGTCGCTAGCCATCTTGTGTGTTGAGTACTATGTGGAAGTCTCGTGTAGAGATACATTAAGCTTTGGATAATTGATTGATTTATTGATCTCGTGATGGTATTTTATACAAATTAAGTTGGAGAAGTAGTCTCTTCCCAATGTGATTATTATGGTTTATTGTCAATTAGGTGCAATTTGTTGAGCAATTATTCTCGTTATGGTTCTTGATGGTGATAGTTATGATCATAGGTTTAGCACAGAATTATTTTTGGAACTGTATACGTTTTGGACCTCTTGCAACTCAGAGCACTTGGGTGAAGAGTATCAACGGGGGAACTGTTTTTTCCCTCTGAGAAAATCCTACATACTTTTTATGGAACTCTTAAGTTTTAGAGCTCTGTTTGGTACAAGAAAATATCGCATCATGGAATTGATCACTACTAAATTACTCATCATCTGTATGATCTTTATGTACACTGAACTATTTGAGAATTTTAACCTTCATTTTTACTGGATGATTGGTTTTCATTTTAGTTGGAGGAGGCTGCATGGCAAAAGTTGAGTTTATGCATTGGGTTTGTTTTGCAAACAATTGGTAATGTAAGTTGTCCAAAACCAAGTACGAACAAGGACGAGATGCAATATGCTTATACATTTATGAAAGTGCTTGGATGTTCCTTCCAGTATATAAATTGGAATTTCGCTAACCGAATGGTTTTTGGTGTTGGTATATATAATATATGCGTATTGGAATGCCTTGCAGGTGTTAGTATATGGTTGCTGCTCGTTAACTGGTATGACCATTAGAATGACTTGTGGGTGCATGTCTTCCCATTCAAATGCCTCTGCGGAACTTGCTTTGAAATCTATCATGTGATTTTATGGCTGTTTCATGAATTGATGTCAATATTTTTTTATCAGGTATTGGAAACCCAAAAAAGAAAAAACTTCAATCCTTCCCGTAACCAGTCATCCATAATATCTTCCTTACATGGATTGATGTCATTTAGAGAGCCCATTGGAGATGCTCTAATGTCCAAAAACTAGATTACAAGAACAAGAGTATGTTTATAACATCGTTTTTTGCAGAATTTACTTACCGCTGCCTCAAAGTTGATTTCCAGATTTTACAGATTTACTTGCCAATTTGAAATGAAGCATACACTGCACCTGGCAACCTCTCTTTATTCTTTTTAAGGTAACAACATTACTTACCAAACCTACAGATAACATCCCATATCTGATTTCAGAACCCTAATACCACTGATTTCAAATGAGCCAAATTTTTTACAACCCTCCTTTTCATCTATAAAACTGACCACATTGAGACTGAGATCTGTGCACAAACTTCTCCTCTCCTCTTTGGTCCTCTCATTACTGAATAAATTTTAGGGTTCCACTGAGACAGAAATAGGGAGAGAAAATGGTAAAAGTTTGTGAGGCGTGCGAAGGCCAAGATGAAGAGGATGATGGAGCCGTTACTGAGCCTGACCTAGCTAGGGTTGGAAAACATCGAATCCTTGATTTACCAGAGAGGTATACCTCAGTAAATTTACCCTCTTTAGGCTTCATGATCATTTTTAGTTGTACCATATTTTTTTAGCATGGTTCCAACTTATCATTATTTATTATCATATGTATCGTTGCAGTTCTGTTTCTGTTTTATGAAACCTTAGCCTCTGAGCACAGAAGCTTTCTTAGGATTCGGAGAAGAAAAATCTAATGTAACGTTTTAATATGTGTTTATTTATCAGGTCACTGCTCCTAATATCAGGTTCATAGGTGAAAAAGTGCTGACCAGTTGCTGGATACCAGTAGCACGAGGTTTTAGATCCGTCCTTTTGGACTTCACTCTTCAACTTCCAGCCATCAGGAATTGGGCCTGCCTTCTGAGAATGAAGATTTCCTTGAATGTACAGTGCTCTAAAAAATCTCTCCCTTCTATTCGTCTCTTGTTTGAGGGTCCTTTGAACCCTAAATTTCTCATCTATAAAGATCACCTGATAAAGACTCTGAGACAGTGTATCATGTAACCAAACCAGTCCTTTCTATTCGTCTGATTACCAATTAGGTTTTAGGGTTCAATATGAAATACAGAGAGAAAATGGTGAATTTTGTGAGGCGGCTGAAGGCCAAGATGAAGAGGACAATGATGCTCATATTGAAGCGCTTCCTTTCCCTTTTCCAGAACATCGAATCAATGATTTACCAGAGGCTAGGTATGTATTTGCTCATCATTCAATTTTCATTTATCTACCAACTCTCTTGAATTTATAACATTGTACTTTCAAGGTTTTATGATCCTTGTTTTACTCATTGTTTTTAATTATTTAGCTTGCAAGTAAGAATTTGGTTTTCAAAATCTATCCCAAAATCCATGAACAATCAAATCCTGCAAAAACATGGTGGAAGCTTTCAAAAGAGAAATGCCCTTGTCTTAATTTCTAAACATTGATGCTCTCTACTCCTAGACTTACTCTTTTTTTTTAAATCCGTGAGTCTCATTAGATGGCTTGTTCTTGTTCTGTTTCTTTTTTCTAGGCCACAGAAATAAGCAATCACCTTTGGGCTTTGGCAACTCCCTGCTATTAAAAAGTTGAATGATACATGTCCTTCATAATCATCCAGATTAGGTGGAACATGCTACGAGTGGAAGGATATATTTTGCACAAATTCAATTTCCCTTCATCTAGGCAAACCATACATGCAGTAGCATTTCTGAGGGGAAGCTGCCAGCAGCAGAAGGAAGCAAGTCTGCCGGCTCACTAGAAGGATATCGGAAGGAAACATAATAACAGAAGAACACTGCGGATATAGTTTTAAATATATTCTCAGTTGTATTTATAGTTATACTTAAGAGGATTAGGTATTGATGAGCAATAATTCTGTTGGGCTAGTTAAAGGATCACTTGGTTGTATATAAGTATGTGACTGTAAATATGATAACTAATCAATGAAATGCCATTTTCTTCTTCAATTGTGTTTATGGAAGAGCATTACCTCTTAATATCATTTTATCTGGGGGTGAGAGATGTGATTTGATGATCAGTATATGCAGTTCAAATATATAGTTTTATTCTTTCTTTTTTTTTCTTTTTTTTTTTTTGGAAGAGAAAATATAGTTTTATTCTTTAATCTATATTCGCATGTGTTGTTACAACTGCTTAAATAAGAGACTGGCTAACTCTTTCCTTCCCTTGATTCATTCCCATGTAATTCGGTTTTGTTTTGAAACTTTTGTATTTTGGAACTTTCAGATGCCATATATGATCTGGGCGTGCCAAAGTTGAAATTTTTTGGATCATAATTTCATGTCCATCCAAAATATTTCCCTTTGACTTGGACCTATCAACTACTCTGTACGCAAATTTTCCCTTTTTTCCATTTTTCGAACTGTTACTTTCTGCTGTTTTATGTTTTTCCCAACTATAAATCACCAATAGCTAGTAGGGGCAATTGCCCCTAATGGACCATTTTCCTAGCTCTCATGATTTCCCCATTTGTGTTTCCCGACATTGATTTTTCTGGTAATACGTTGATCCGATCGGTGCCGGTCCTCGAACCTAAGACCCACTAACCTTTAATTATATCACAAAGCCAATAAATTTAGGGAACGGGCAAGCTTCCATTGATTTTTCTTTCTCTGATGGGAAGAGTAAAAACTGCTTGGTGAAAATTTCTCAAAGTATTGTGATCGGGCCAATAAATTTAGGGAACGGGCGAGCTTCCATTGATTTTTCTTTCTTTGATGGGAAGAGTAAAAACTGCTTGGTGAAAATTTCTCAAAGTATTGTGATCGGGCAAAACCCACTCTTATGTGGTTAATTGGGCCTTAGCGTGGGCCCTAAAGTAAGAAAATAAAAAATAAAAAATAAAAAAGAAAGCTTGAAGGGACCCTCGACGGCTTCTTCGTTAAAAAATGTAGAAGAACTCTCGGTAGCCAAAGTCTTAAACCCCTAAAACAAAAACCCTCCAAAACACTAAGAGGGAGGCTGCTCAACTCTCTGAATTCTCAAACTCAAACAGTTGCACAGAGAGACAGAGAGACAGAGAGATGATTGCTGGCGGCAAGAGTTACGTGTCAGCACCTCCGGCCTTCTCCACCGACGCCAAGCGCCTCCTCGTCTGCACAGGCCCCGTCGTCTCCATCTTTAGCACCTCCACCGGTTTACAGGTTTCCAGTTCTACCTTCCTCTTCCTCCTCAATTTACGCTCCCATACCCTCCCTCTTATGATAATATTTGGTTTTATTTGTTTAATTTAGATAGCTTCCTTGGAGGCTCACAATGCCTTGGTCACCTCCGTCATAGTAGTTCCCGGAAACAAAGCTCTGAGCTTTTGCTGGACTGCCTCCCTCGACGGCACCCTTCGCTATTGGGACTTTGCAGTCGCTGAGTTGATGAAGACCATTGATATTAAAATGCCCATTTTCTCTATGGTATTTATTTAGATTGGTTGCTTTTTTATTTATTGTTATTCTTTTATTTTCTGTTTGGGAACCGAGAGAATGTTCATGGGTAGCGTTGTTTGGTTTTGATTTTCAGGTTATTCCGTCCTTTTTGGGCCAACCGGAGAAAGGAATGCAAGAAAGTGCGTTGCCGGTTCATGTTTTTGCTTACTTGTCTGTTGAGAATACCCAAGTGCAAGCAAATGCACCGAAGGCTTTGCGTGGGCAGATTCGGAAGTGTGATTTGACTGAATCTCGTTTGGGTGGCGGTGTTTTCGCAGAGGTGCAAAAATCTACTACAAATTATTTGCTTTTAGGTTTTTTCTATTGCGTATATGAAGGAAACAAAAAGGAAGTGCAATGATATTATTTATTACAAAGCTCTATGACTTTATGTGTTTAGTCCTTTTTCGTATTGGTTGATAGCTATCTGTTATCATGTATTGTTATATGTTGTCTGCTGATGTATTTATACCCTATTTGATATTGATATTATTACTCAATTTGGTAGACTCAAGAACCAGAGGTTATAACTGTCGGTCCCTCGGGAAAATTCTTTGGCATCCGGAACAAGCGGAAGAGTCATATATGGAGGGTCCCTGCTATAGATTCTAAACTCTTAGTCTCTAAGAAGATTACATTGCATCATACAAGAAACTTGACGGTTCTTGCATTTCATCCGACCAAGACAATTGTTGCCGCAGGTGATGTAAGTGGGAGAATTCTAACCTGGAGAGGGTTTGGTAATCGTACGTTTTCTGATGGTGGCAAACTAGAAAATGGAACATCAATGAATAATGAGGAAGAAAGACCTGGAGTTAGGGGAGATGATGATGCTGATTCTTGCACCACATGGCATTGGCATCCTGCTGGAATAAGTGTCCTTTCTTTTTCTTCTGACGGAGCCTATTTATATTCAGGTATGTGGATTTTGAGCAAGTGCAGGTGAAAATGGACCTGGAATATGTCTTTCCCTTTCCTCATCATATCTCTCCCTCCCTGCCCCCCATTTCTTTGTCTGAATTTCTTAATTTGTAAGTGTCATATATATTGACACTTCTGTGGTATCCAGGCGGAGTGGAAGGAGTTCTTGTGGTCTGGCAGCTAGACACAGGGAAAAAGAAATTCTTGCCCAGAATTGGATCTCCGCTTCTATATTTGACTGATTCTCCAGATCCTTCACTTTCTTCTGTAAGAAGATTTTCAATTAACATATTTGTGCATTCTCTGTGGTGAGGAACTAATGAATTCTACTGGTTTCACTGATATATGGTTTTTAGATATCTTGTGCAGATAATCAAATTCATATACTAAAAATGCCCTTAATGGAAATCGTGAAGTCTATTTCAGGGATCAAGGTTTGTTTCAATTGGAAATTCTGGTTTGTGTCTCTCAAAACCATTCTATTGTGTGTTATTGACTTATTATAAACGTTTAGTAGATTGAGGTAGCAGTTATTAGTAAAAACATTATGTTTTCGTAAGAAACACAGATTAGTAGGGTACACTGTTGACAGTGCACATCATTAGGACCTGGCTACAGGTATGGTGTATATTGATGAGCAGGCTAGAGTCAACTGGTCCTTTGTTTGTGAGGCAAGTGTGATAAAAAGGACATCAAAAAGTCTGCACCATACCTTGACTGGGATGTATATGGAGGATGAAATTTCTACTTAATATAGGATGGAGACATTCTAGAACGGCTTCGCCTTCCAGCTTGAATGTTAATGTGTGCATATGTGAGATTAAATGAGCTGGTGCTTAAGCTACATTTTGTATGAATTTACCAGCATTGCTGCTGTATGTTTTCAGGGATATACCAGGATTTATGTGCGTGATGAAATTTTTAATAATAGTGGGCTGAGACATTCTATAACTGCCTTGCCTTAAGATGAGCCTTAAATCTCTAACCCTGCATTCGGGTTGAATGCTAATGTGTGCATGTGTGAGAGAGTGAGCTGGTGCTTAAGCTATCTTTTTTATGAATGTGCCAGGATGGCTGCTGAATGTTTTGATGGATTCATTCACCTTTTGTGAATCTGCCTGTGAAGTTAGTTCCAGCATATTTATGTGAGAAATAAACTAATGGCAAAGCTTCTAATTAGAACTGTTTACTTTTCAGCTTCCTTATTCAGTTCCAGAGATATATGAAGGAATATGCAACAGGTTTGCCTTTGATCACACTGCTGGGTTGGTTGCCTTGCGTACAGAGAATTATCGAATCCAATTCTACAGCTTATTTGATGACCGTGAAGTTTCTGAGGTGAAGATGTTTTGTTGTTTATTTGATGTTTCAATGGATAATTGTTGAATTTGCTACAGAGAACTTTTTATTGCTTTCTGGGTTTTTTAATTGTCCTTGTAAGGGAGTTTGTTGATTGGTAAATAAATACCCACAACATAAATTCCTAGGTGCAAGTACTAGCCAAAGCTGCTAGCTATGTGAAATTATTGTGTTGATAAATATGTTTGTGGTTGTGGTTGTGGTTGTATGTACATGTTGGGAAGAGAAAAATGGTTTTAAATTGAAATATTTATCGACATAATATATTTTCTCAATTGAATAAATATACTTTTGGTGAGTCTGTGTTGTTTTAGTCTTGTAAATTAAAAAGGTTGATATTGCTTTGTTGTTGTTAGTTTTGGGCCACTAGAGGATCTTCCAGTTGGATGCATCATGTACTTGCTCCTTCTCCTTTTCATGTGCATCAAATTTATTCCCATACATAAAGTATATGTATGTGTATATATATAATGTATATACACAGAGAGAGAGAGAGAGAGAGAGAGAGAGAGAGAGAGAGAGAGAGAGAGATTGCTCTGTTGTTTATAAGTGATTATATGTGACTTAAGTTATTTTGGATTGGGCATTTCGCAGGTTCAAGTCTGTGAGAGAAACCATCAACCAGGTGATGAAATCAGAGTAAGTTGCTCATTTTACTTTATAGCTTGAGAGCACCATCTCATTTATTACATTCTACTAAAACATCTCCTCACTAATTTGACGATATCTTGGGATATTGTGGTCACAGGTAATAGTGACTTTGGTGTCTCTATCTGGAGATGGCTCTATAATGAGCACTGTTGAAGTTAAGCTGCCTGAGGAGGGATTAGGTGGTCTTGTTTGTCTTAAGTTTTGGGCATCAGGATCACAGGACAAAAATTTCACCATGTCCACCATTGTTTACGAACCTCACAGGTTTGGACTTGACTGATTCTACCTAGAAAAGTGTAGTTGGCAGAATTTGATATTTTTCTTCAGTTGTGATATTCACTGAGTGCCCTGCTTATGATAGACTGTCAATTCCTACTAAACTTATTAAGCACAAGGAAAATTTGTATCTTCTTAATTTACAATCTCTTATATGCTACAAAGTTGTGAAGCTGAATATTCATTTATTGTATAGGGATGCTGGAATTTCTTCTCTGGCTTTCCATCCTACCCGTCATATGGTTGTCAGTTCATCTTATGGTGGGGATTTCAAGGTAATTTTGAATGATTTGTATATTTATTGTTGAGGATTCTGTTTCTTTTTGAAATTTACAAATATATTTCACGGTTTCAGATTTGGGTTTGCAGTGATGAGATTCAGCAGAAACATGAGGCACTGCAACATTCTGGTTGGATGTGTCACGCTGTAGGTTCATACAAGTATGTCCCCCCTTTATCTTGGAAGACAAAACTTTCTTGTCGAGGCAGTCTGAATATCCTACATTTACTCGTTTTTTTTTTAAAATTTACTAACTATTAAGACATGATTAATTCATGAATAGTCTAAAGTTATGAATGAATTATTAAAATTCTATTATGTGTTTAATGAACAAAATTTATTTTGGCTGTTGCTCAGATCTCAATGTTGATGTTGTAACTGAATATTGGTTAGTCATAGAAGCTATGCGAATTTTGCGGTGTGGATTTCTTGGTCTTGGGCCTTTGTTCAATAAAGCTTTTGATGCTGTAGGTGTATTAGAGTCCTGTTCTTTGTGTCTTTTTATTTCTTAGAGATTACTTGCCAGGATTCAGGTCTTATAGACCAGTGTACACCTTGTCATCTGTTTTAAACTGTTTCATTTTCCTTCAACGAAATTTTGTTTCTTTTTAGAAAAAAAGTTGACACCTCATGTGTGGATATACTTAATGCAAAAAAATTGCTGAGGATATAATACAGTGGTAAAATAAAATAGAATAATGTACAGATCAGATGTTTTCGGCACATATATAATAACCTCCTATTCAAAACTCTTGGTTCTTGGTTGTCTTCATCACACATGAACTTATTTGAAAACTCTCAGTATTATGAACAATGATTTCCCTTGCAGGAAGAAGCCAATGACAGCTACTGCATTTTCTGCTGACGGTTCTGTTCTGGCTGTTGCAGCCGAAACTGTAATTACACTATGGGACCCTAACAACAATGCACTTGTGGCTGTGATTGGAGAGGCACAGATGGTGAATTTTTCAGATCCCAATTGTCTTTGGATTATTCTTTTTCAGAAACATATATTATTTTGTGTGAATCATTTTATTAGTGCATGAAAAAGTACCAGTCATGGCCTGTCTATTTCCAATCTTTTCATTTGGGACTTGATCTTTCATTTATGGAAGAATTTCAGACCTCCCTACTGCTCCAATTTGAGCATGGTTGTCTTTATTTATTTAGTAAATTTTTGTAAGGGTGGTCTTAAAAGGCCTGTAATGGGGAGTATCTTTAGAATATGCTATTTGTTATCATGTTTACCACATCATGTTTATGCTTTGTGCTGGTTCAAGCTACAATGTTGCTAGAAGATATAGAAAAACCATTCAGCGGACTGCATTCAGTATTCATGAATTGCTTCTCTCACCCTCTCATGTAGCTGTTTTCATTTTTTTCAGCCAATTGTGACCCTGTCTTTTGCTGGGAAATCAGAGTATCTCGTGTCTGTCTCCCAAGGTTCAAAACCACAGCTATCGGTGTGGAGCATGTCAAAACTATCTGAATCTTGGTCGTACAAGCTTCACATAGAAGGTTTGCATCTCTCGTGTGTTTTTATTTCTTTTCCTTGAGGTTTTCCTAATCACATGAACTTTATAATGGTTCAACCAGCTAGGCTTATGTTTATAACTCCCAAAGAGCTCAGAATGACGCTGACAACATTGTGTCCCATTCTTTATTCCACTAGCATTGAATTGAATGTTCCTTTATTTACTGATCATGACAGTCATGTCACTGGCATCCTACTTTGATTTGAAATTCTGCTATTTGTGCATTTTTCAGATGTTACCTGTGCGCCAGATTCATCATCGTTTGCAGTTCTTGCCCTTCTTCCCAAATCATCTGCTTGTATGGGCTCTAATGAACCCTCTCTCTTAGGAAAAGATGGGGTAATCTTATTATTCAATGCGACAGATCCTGTTCCATTGGCCATGTGGTCTGTAAGAAAGGTATGCTGTGCTTAAAATCTCTGCCTTTTGTTGAGAGCCATTCTGGTATATGCTTCCCCATTTTCTTTTTACACTTAGAATCCATTTAACTAAAAATATAAGAAATGATGCAGTGTTATTTTGCCTTTAACCTTCATTAACATTAAGACTTAACTGATTTATTTGTTTTTCTATGAACAAAGATATAAATCTATAATTTGGTCCCCACAGCAGTGTCATACAGAATCTGAGGCTGTTATGGATATGGACATGCATGTTGAAATGTGTTTTCAGATGCATGAATCCATAAATCATCACCCAAGAGAAAGAAAAAACCTAAGAGAGGAAAACCAAAACCAGGAAAAACCTAGAATTCAAGAGAAAATAACTCAACTGCTTGATTTCTGGTCTGTGCACATTTGTGTGCCTTATTTATTGGTTTATTAATTTATTTTAGGCAGGAGGATGGTTCCTCTCTGATAAAAAGTGTGGTTGCATTTTCTCCTGTCACTTTGTTTGAAAGGTCCAACTCTTTCAAGGGACACAAATCTACACAATTATTTTCTTTAATCCGAACTCTACAGGCATGAATTCGTGATGCTTTTCTGTGTTGTAATTGCACTTCATGGTATTAGAAAAGAATGAATTGTATTCTAATCCTCTGTGCTTATATCTCAGGCTAAGGGTGGGGGTCTTGCTTTTCTGAACGGGAACCAGCATTCCTTCCAATATAATATTTTAGATGGGAAACCACCACAAACTTTACTTGTGTACATGAATGGTGACCATGAGTACATCATCTTTGACCCATATGGCAATGAAACAAATGAACTTAGTCTAACCAAGCGGGAGAGTCATGTTGCCCTTGATGAAACAGGTAGAGCTTCACTGTGCATTAGTTTTGTGTTATTTTTGTGTGTGATTGATTAAAGATGAACATGACGCTTGAACAAGGAATCGATTTATAATTGTTTTTTTTTTTTTTTAACATGCATCGAATATAGTATATGTTATTTTATTGATGATTCTGTATCCAACTTTTTGTAAATTTTTCATATCACTGTATTTTGTCCTGTGCCATTTAACATAGCATAGTATATATAATTTGTCAGATTAAAAATGAGACTTGAATTAGATCTTTTGTTGTGGTGCATTATCAAAAAAAAAAAAAAAAAAAAAAAGGGCGTATACTACTTGTGTTCAAGAAGAATATGAATGTGTATGTTGTATTGACTTAGGTCTAAATATTCAAGGAGACTTTCTAGTTGGAAGTGAGATGCCTATAGTCGCCATGAGTTTCAAGCTCAGTTTGGAATGAAAAGTTACTGTATATTCATGGGTTAACTTTTTGTCCCCATGTACAGATAGAGTTTGCATACATACATACGTTAACATATGTATCATAAATATTCAAGGGAAAAGGTTAGAAAAAGTTGATTATATGCCGATACGTAAGCTTTTGTGACAGGAATTGGTTTAGTGGTCTGTCTTATGTCAGTTGAACTACATGCATACTATATATGCTTTCCAACTGAAGAATTAGCACCATAATTTGAGTTGCTTGGGAAATTAAGCCAGTTGAAGAAGTTATAACTAATGCAGCTGTTGTGTTCGAGGACCTCATAATGATGAATGATATTTGAGTTTGTACATGTGTGTACCCATATTAAAGTGTTTTATTTTGATGCTAATTTAATTTTTCATTTAACAGGGAAATTTGGATATGCATCTATCTATGGGGAGCTACCGCGGTTTGATTTAAAGAGAGATCAGGCCTTCTTGGCCCCATCTGCCCCATCACAGAGGCCTTGGGAGACCCTATTTAGTGGGTCATCACATAATCTTCCGCCCCTCACCAAACTGTGTTCAGAATTTATGGAATCACTGCTAGAAAAGAGGACTGCCACCGTAGAATAACCTGTTTGTTGCCCTCGACTGGCAATCTAGATCAGGCGAAAGTGTGAAGAAGGTTTAGATGCCTGGTTGTTCAACAAAGATAATGCTGGGGTGTGACATAGATTTGGTGGCTTTGGGGCAGAAGGCAAAACTGAATGCGATATAAATGATGCTAACACCAAGTCAAATCTAAGGAACTTAGAACTTGCAAATTTAGAAGCCTCGGCCAGGGTTATGATTTTGAGTTATTTTGAATCGTTGACCGAAGTACACGGCCGTATGAGAAGCACGGAATTCACATCCAATTGAATTTCCGTTGTCTTTAGAAATTTTGTAATTTAAAGTGGACGATTACAGCACAATTTTGTAGTCCTATATTTCTACAGAAAATTTTGTAAATTTTGATGAGTTTGTATCTTAAATTCTTTTGTGTGCTTTATTGAACAGTACTTTGAACCTTTATCTGAATCATACTAAGGCTAGCTTCATTGTATTTTGAAATCAATTTGCTAAGTTGGTATTTTATACCATAATCAGCATCTCTCATGTAGCATGGTTGGCCCGTAGAAAGTTGGATCTATTCTAGTAGACTGGAAGCAAGAAGTCACAATTCATTGTTTGGGAAAAGATTGTTTGAAACCGGGTGCTGCTATACAGTGCTTGGTACATGGTCGATTTTTATTCGATATTTTGTTCGTACTTGATAGTTATGTGGAAACGTCGATAAAATATCCGTAGTATACCAAATACTGTACATTGGTACCCGGTACTAGTTAATCACTCTCCATTGTTTATGCATTATGATCCACGCGTAAAATCATATGAATGCACATAGCAGAATGCTGTTGAAAAACAAGGGCAATGGCAACGTCTGTAACCCCCTATAGCTTGATGTTGCGCATGTGGTATATGAACCAAAACAGTGCTTTTTGTTGCATTTGAGACCAATGTCCAAATTCTAATAGTGGTTTGTCTCACTAGTAGTTTTAAAATCGTAGAGTGCTATATGCCTCCACACTGATCTACTTTAAAACATTGTTTATTTTGTAGATAGACAATCTTACAGATAACTTCATGCATACGTGAAAATTCATACAAGGAGAAACGTTCTCTTGATAAAATTAAGTCATTTATATCATCATCACGTTGATTTCTGAACGTTTAGATATACAGTTTATCAACATTTATCTGGTAAAATAGTCTAATAAGAGAATATTAGTCACCACCAATATAAAATATTACATAGGAGAATATATGCCATACTATAGCTCCCGTAAATCTATTTAGCCAGTCAAATACAATGTACATAGAAAGTTGGTAATGAACATATTGGATAGCAAGCAAGCCCTTTCTCTTATCTATAGGCTCCTTATTGAAACTTTTTTTTGTTGTTGAGGAATTCTAGGATTGCATTCATAATTCAGCCAAATAAGTCACTAGCCACAAAGAACCAATTCAAACTAGCCACAAATGGCCATTATAATAACGGAGCGATCTAAGATCAAAACTAAGACAGTCTGGTGAAACCGTTTAAGTTTGTTAAACTATAACTAAGCTAATATGCTCTCAAAAAAAAAACAATTAATAAGGCTAATGAGAGTGGATATTAACTAATATCATAGTAATACGTATTATTTTAAAAAAAACGTCATTAGCAAGCTTTGTCAAGCCACCAAAACTCTCTCCAATAATAGTTTAATTAAATTAGGGCACTGATCAACAACTCTAAATTTGTACGCCATAGTTTTCTCCTAAAAGCTCCAGGGCACCCCTGTTTTAGAGCATTATAGTTATTGTCGTTGCACCACCCTATTATTCCCCAAGTCTTTTAAAGTTAACCAACTTTCAACCCACTAATCACAACTTCAAGTAACATTTTTATAAAACAAAAATATTATATGATCAACCCTTCAACCCACTAATCCGATACAGATTCTCTCTCTCTCTCTCTCTCTCTCTCTCTCTCTCTGGCTGCGGCTGTGGATGGTTACTGTTCACCTAACACACTGCACATGATATGTGGCCTCAGAATAATGGTATTCTGAGCATACATGCACCGTCCATTTTCTGCCACCTTTCTTTTTTTAATATCAACTGCCACTGTGTTTGCATGTAAAGCCATACTTTATTATTTGTTATTTATTTCGAAATAGCTAGCTTTCTTAAATTCCTTTGAAATTAATTCATTCCAATGCATATACATACATTATCTCTGTCTCTAATCACTATGTTTTTCTAATATATATGGACATAACTGCTCCTGGGCACCTGTTCAATATATTAATCCAATTCTATTTTTGGTAGGATACTTTTGTCACCTGGTTGCCTATGATTAGCTTACATTGACACATACATATCCAAAACATGAAAGGAAAATAATAAAGGAAGACTTTTGGCTATATATATAATAATGCAATTGAAAGTCGATTCTTAAATTTAAAATTATTATTGTTATTATTTTCAGCATTTTTAATGATCAACTCCAAGATCGCCTCGAGAAATTATAGAATAGTATTATAATATGGGAACAAGTTATATCATGTGACCAGACTTACTTCATGAGAAAATGAGTGTGCCCAAAACTAATCAAGCATCAATTAATTTTAATCATTAGAAAGTGTCATTCAATGATTGACGTAGGCAATGGAGCTGCATGAAAATAATGTAGCAACACAATTATTTAAAAGATGAGTTGCTGGCATACAAAATTATGAGGGAAAAAAAAAAAAAAAGTTTGCCTTGGGTTCCATCAGTGACAGCTTTACTGGACCTTTTGGGTAGGGCTCGAACCATACATGCCTTCTGTCATGACAGCAAGTAGATTAATTGTCCAATATAAATCATTACTCAATAATCACAAAAAACCAGGGAAAAAATACAACGGAAATTATAATTCCTTGTGTTTCTTAAATACTTACGATCATTTCAGCCCTCAATAATATTGTCTATATTATATGACAATAAGGAAGACTTACTCTTTGCCAGCTGCTCTCATGAAAGCACTCCTTGTCTCACTCTTGTTGTATTATACAGATTATTACTAAATATCAAAACGATACCGATGAAATATCGGCAACGTACCAAATATTGTAGATTGGTATATAATAACCGGTTCACTCTATGTTGAAAATTACACTAAAATAATGTCGTTTCACTCTTTTTTTAGTACTTGTCAACTATTAGTAATTAGTATAATTGTGAATTTTAAAGTATTTACTAATCTCAGCCTTCTCGCCTGTTTTTGTAGGCCAATAATATCCACTTGAAGTACAACACGTTCTTCTTAAAAAGAAATAATAAATAAAAATAAAAGTACAACATGTGGGATGATGTAAGAACCCTTTTTCATGTTAGAGCAATTTCTGATATTTATATCCCACTACCTAAAACTATTATGACATACGTACATCTTATCCCAAGTTATTATTTTTACCTTATCATATAATGAGTTGTTTTTCTGTATTATATGACAATTCATGCATGATATGTGTCCTTGCCTGATTTCTTTATGCATGTCAAATGTCATTGTTTGTCTTGCATGTTACTTCTCCCAAGTCGGCAGCTTTCATTTATATTTAAAATATCACCAACACTTCAATGAGGTCTAACCTAGTAGATTTGCAGGTTAGTGGTCTCAAGTTCAAATCTTTACGATACGTTGATAGTGTATGTGAGAAAACCCTTTTATGTTCTTCTGCTTTAGATTATCGCTTGTATTTAAATGAATAAAAAATCACCAAAACCAAAAATTTAGTAATAAAAAAATCAAAATTAATGGTGACTGAAATGCATAAAATTAAGGGAGTTTCACTAAAACACCCAAAATGGGGGTTGAAATTATAAAAAAACCCAAGCACTATTTAAACATATAAACACACCCAAAACCCATCATTACACACACTCAAAACCCATTTATAAACACACCCAAAAAGTTGACTTTGGGGTTGATTTTGGGTGTGTTTCTATGTTTAAATAGTGCTTGAGTTTTTTTATAAATACATGTCTAGGATTGGGTTTATTTATAAATTTGTATAAAATTAAACATATCCCACCATATCAGTCCCTTTTTCAGTCTCAATTTTCTCAATCTAGCAAAAGCATGAAAGATATTTGAAAAAAAAGTAAATGAAAAAAGTGTTGGGAAGTGATGTCCAGCGCTGTGGAGTCAAATCACTACAAGTTTTATAACAATCTCATCACGTGAAGTGGCCTTGCTAACAGCAGCTCTCTCTGTCTCCATGCTTGCTTTATATATACACCAAACATCTGTAAATCAATATGTACACGTCGATGCTAATTTAATCAACAACTTCCTGTTGAAATGGAACCATGTGGAGAAATTGAGAAGGAACTGTTATTGCATTCATATTCTAGATCCTCAAAACCCCAAAACTCATCTTGCTCTTCTTCCTCCTCTGGCATCTTCCATCTCTCTTTATCTATGTCCCCTTCTGATGCCATGACCTCCAATACCTGCAAATGGTGGCAAATTAAGTTACTATTTATGTCAATTTGACGTATATATATATTGCAGAGGAGAAGGAGAAGCTAATACTCCCATGACATACAAATTCTTCTCCTAAAGTTGAAGACACATTCATTTGTAGACAGAGACACACACTTCCTTGTGTCACAAGATTGTTACTTTGTTGACAGCAAATTCAGCTGCTAAATTTACTAATGGACTTTACATTTATATTCAAGCTATTAGGAGAGGAACCCAATTAAAATTCCCTATATATGGAAATTATCACAACTAAATTAAGCCCCGCAAAGCTCACTGATTAGTCTTGATTTGATGCCATGTTTAATTCTTTAATTTATGAATGAGGAAGAAATTGTTGTGCTTTTTCCTTGTGCAGAATATATATGTTTTTATGCATTCAACATGCAAATGAAAATGACTGCTGAAATTGACATGGTTTTACAATAATTAGTCAAATTAGGACCCACTCTCACAATCATTTTGGTGATCATAGCTTTAATCTTTCTTAATCAGGTGCATTAATCCCTTATTATAGATATTCTACAATTTAGCATATATATATATATATTTAGGTTAGGTGGAATGGAACCATTTGTTGGGCAATCAGAATTGCGTGAAAAAGCCCAAATGCCCTGCCACCAACTACCAAAAAGAAAAACTAAATCTAAGTTTCATCTTTTTGGTATCAACTGGTGAAAATTGATGCATAAAGTCATTACAGACAAACCACCACGTACCATTTTTGAAACCAGAAGATACTATTAAAGATGGTGTGTGTATATATAATTATATAAATATATGTATACATTTATTCTCTTATTTAAATGTCTGCACGTTATTATTGTGTGCGAATGTCATTATAAATATAAAGAGAAGCAAAAAAATATAGTAAAAAGTACATAACGTCCGTGACATTCAAATAGTAGAATTCCTGTACATTGTATATATAAAGACATTAGATTTTAATGCATATTAGCTGTCTTAGTTGGCCAGTCAACCAAATTTTACTATCGGAATTTGGATTCATCAATATGACAATGGAAACACAGATGTCTATGAAGATCTGATTTCTCAGGTTACACGCAGTTTATTTAGAAAGATTTGTGGCCTTTTAATTATGAGTTTCCTATACAGTTGCAAATGTGTGACATTGGCGTTTGTTCAATTAGTCAATGTATGATAAGCTTTATTAATATCTAATATGTTGTTGTTAAGGCAAAGCAAAGCATGCATTTAATAATTAAAATTAATAGCTACCTCGGTCATGGTAGGGCGCCATGTTGGAGATGCTCTAATGCAGAGAGATCCTGCAAAGGCAAGTCTTTTCAGCTCTGTAACATCATAGGCCCCTCTAAGCCTTGGATCTACCAGCTTTTCAATTTCTCCTTGGTTTAATATTGGTTTTGCCTGTTGAAGTCAGATTTAAACTTCATTAGAACCATAAGAAATTGCATAATAATTAATAAAATCCTTGAGGCATATGGGGGTGACTTGAAATAGACTGAATCAATATAATAAGCTTTGTAGAAGGTTGCTATTGTTACCCAGCTATGTAAGCTTTGGTGAGAGCCATCCACTGGTTTTCTGCCAGAAATGAGCTCTAGTAAAATAACCCCAAAAGCAAACACATCTGTTTTTTCATCCACAATTCCATGCAGATAGTACTCAGGTGCTAAGTGCCTGCACAATATATACATATATAAAATCAGCAATCATTTTGACATTGATGGATTCAAATCATTGATTTTGTTGATGAAAGCTTGTAAGATTTGAGTACCCAAATGTCCCTTCAATTGGAGCAATTGAATGATGAGTCCATTGAGATGGAAGCCATTTTGCCAGTCCAAAATCAGATATCTGTGGTATTTCAAACATTAAAACAACATCAAATTGTATGCATTTTGAAACCCACTTCACAAAATTTCACATCAACATTGTTCTTGATCAAGAAAAGGCACAAGAAAGAAACCATGATTCTAAATGAGTACCTGTGGCTCAAAATCTGGAGTCAATAAAATATTAGTGGACTTAATGTCCCTGTGAATTATCCTTCTCTGGCAGCCCTTGTGCAAGTAATGGAGGCCTCTAGCTGTCCCAATAGATATCTTGTACCTTGTTTTCCAATCCATGGGTGGTAAATCCTCATCTACAACAAGGATTTCAAGAACCATCATAAGAAAAATTATTCCAAAAATGAAAAACAAACCAGAAACCAACCCAACAAACAAATAAGTAAAACAAGATGGGTATTTTCCAGAAATCATTGTTGCATGTTTACCATGGAGAAGAGAAGCAACAGAGCCTTTAGAGGAGAAATGGAAGATGAGATAAAGCCCATTGTCAATGCAACAACCCACAAGTGACAAGACATTTGGATGGCACACATGGCCAATGGTCCCAATCTCATTCAAGAACTCCTTCTCTTTCCTTTCATCAGTGACAGCTTTTGTGAGCCTCTTTACTGCAATTTCCTCACCATCTTTTAGAATTCCTCTGTACACCTCTGCATAGCCTCCTTTTCCAACCAAATTTTCTGACAAAACCCACATCACAAAATATCAATTTCTATCACCCAAAGAAAAGCCCAAAAAAAAATATCTAACAGTTTCTAAACTCATCTGGGAAGCAAACAAACCTGAGCTGAAACCATTGGTGGCATCAGAAATTTCTTCATAGGAAAAGCATTTCCAGGTGGGTTTGGGAGAAAGCCCAGCTTCTTCAACATTCTTGAAGCTTCCATTGTTTTCTTCCCCTTTAGAACCATTTAGGCTTGTGGCTTCTTCTAAACTTCTCCATTTGAGTGAGAATAGCCGTTTCAAGCTGTTGGTCCTAATGTATTTCATTGCTATAAACTTTTCAACAGGGAAAGCCCTGTTTCATATGCAGAGCAAGCAAAGTTGCTCAACACAGAAACAAATCTCCAGCAGCTGAACTGAAACAAACGCAAAGGGAGCCAAAGTCTCTTATCTTTCTCTCTCAATTTAAGAGGCAGGGTCAAGGGATGTCTGTTTCTTTATATTGGTTCAAACTTCAAAGGCAGTGCTTTGTCCTGTTTTTGTGGGTGTGGGGGTTGTGGGACTTGGGTTGGGAAGAATGATGGTTAATCCATGCATGGGATAATTACTCTTATAGAAGGGCGACAAAGGGTTAAATGAAGAAAACAATTTGTAGGATTCTCTTGATGTCAAATGTTTAGCACACAAAATATTTTAATTAAAAGATAACATGCGTCTTCATTCTACCACTAATTTGATATTTTAACTTGTTAATGCGGGTAAAAGGGGTTTCTCTAAGCTAAACAATATATGGTAAATGTGTGAAGAAACGTCTCACATTGGAAAGTTCAACTAGCAAGGACTTATAAATAGTTGGATTATTTCCTTCATTGCCAATTGGTCTTGAAACCTCGACTTCTTTCGTGGTATCAGAGCAGGTTTTCCCACATGTGAAGCTTAAGGGATACACATGCTCTATGTCACCCAATATGTGTTGCTCACGTGTTAGACTTGAAAATTTGTCACACGTACGGGGGCGTGTGAGATGTGAGAATGTGAATAAATGTCTCGTATTAGAAAGTTGAGAAACCTAATAACTGCTTATAAACAGTTAAACTACTCACTCATTACCAATTAATTTTAGAGTGGAGCCTCAATTCCCTTCAAAATATTGCATGAGCTGTGCCTTATAGCCGTTTATGCTTTGTTTTAGACTTTTTTTTTTTACCGAAAATAAAAGTTAAAATCCAGAATAAAAAGGGTATAAATTATATATATTTGATTAGAGTTTTGGACTTTAGCTTTAGCAAAGTGGCATGCGACTAAAGACAATTTGGAGCGGCAATGGGTCATTTGGTTGCGCTCCGGTGGGGTAAGGGAATGGGTCTATGGCTAGCTCGAACCCAGCTCCTTGTCGATTGTCCACTTGCTTCTGGCCGGCCTTTCTCACAACCATTAATTCTCATGTCTGAAATCTTTTACCAATTATTAGTCTATCATGTAATTTATTTCACAGTAATATATATTATAGTCAATCGCTTAATATGAATTAATGCATTCAAATAAAAATTCACTTAATGAATCATTTGGATTGATCGTTAATGGAAGCGCATGTGTACCAGATTGTCTTAATGTTGATGTTAAATTTCTCCGTAATTGTAATGGCCTTTGGCCTTTGTTGATGTTAGATTTCTCCGTAATTGTAATGGTCTTTGGAACAATATTTAGGACCTTGCAGGCGTAGTATCATAAAGCAGTTTTTTTAGGCCTTCTGCAAAAATTAACCAAACAAAATATTAGTCAAGACGGAAGAAGTTTCAAAATGTAATATTTAATTGATGCTAAGAGATCATCATTTCTGTTATTTAGTGTTAATACACGCCAAAATGCATGGGTATTAGTAAATGCATTAATTAATTATTATTAGTAAAAAAATGAATTAAATAGCGAAATCATTAAAAAAAAAAATTATGTTTTAGTAGATGCACAATAATTTGTATGCTTTCGGCTTGTTATTCTCAAGTATATGCCATGGAAAGTAGTACTTCTCAATTATGAAAGTTGAAACCTATAGCTTCTATTTCTCATGCTACACAAGTTTTTTTTCTCTTGGTATTTCAATTAATTTTTAGTTTAATGGTATTTTTCTTCCTAATATTGGAAACACAAAAAACCTGCAAAGAAGCAAAACAAGTCAAATGAACTTGTTTACAAAGAGTGGTTCAATGTTAAAATGATGAATATGAGACGTGATTAAATTCAAATGCTCACGAAAATAAAATTCTTCAAGTTTATCTGATACGTATGATTTACGAGTAATTTTATGTATATAGAGTTTAATCAATATCTTATGTGTTTTTGATTTTGTAGTTTTAGTAACTATTACTAATCACTAATTCAAATTCTTTATCAAACCTTAATCAGTGAAAGTGACTGGACACCAATGGATTTGGAACATGATAATGTTAATCCATATAATTGTTATGTACAAAAGTTTTGTTGAAGTGTGACAAGACCAACCACCCCATGCCACCAGCTTCTTTAAACTAGTTATTTCCTAATCTCCATTAACTTCCCTTTAAACTTTGAGACAGCTGTACCTACGTCGAATATATCAAATACAAAAGCGACTGTTCTTCCCCTACCCTACCAGACTGCACCTTTGTCTTAAAGGATTGTCTAGCAGTTCGAGCCATTAATTTGTTAGCGTCAGTCGATTACGCATACGTCTACTAAATTTGATTATTCATATAATGTGAACGAGCGACCGTACAAATCCTCCAGCTCTGCATCACATAACATACATCCACCGTACAGCTTTAAAGCAGTTACAAAATTGACAAATTGATTAGGACCATATAGATTAGGAAGCTACAAAGTAATAGGTAGCCTTCTGTTATATTGCACGGAGAGTGACTCATCGAGTAGGACCAAATTGAATTAGGGCTCCATTAAATTAAATGTCATCCCAGGACCCATAGTCACTCAATTAATTAGGAGTCAATCTTGAATATATATGTGGATTTGTTTATATGTTCTTGAATAACGATGAATTAAATCGCCCCCGCTTGTTATTAAAGAAAAGGATGTGCACTAGGAAACGGAAGAAAAAATACATCAGGGTATAATAATATTATTGAACTAGTTTGGATTTAAAACATGCTGCTGATATAATGACTAATAATATTTTATATAAAAAATAAATTAATATGAAATGAACTAAAGTCCAAGAAAAAGGAAATGAGGAAGGTTGCTTGCTGTTAAAGAAAGCTAATGCCAGTTTTCAAAATTATAATAAATTGTTTGGTCAAAATTTGTTGGGAAACTCTAGGTTTTAACCCCAAGCCCCAAGGGGATCATAGGTGGGGATAGTCTACCCGGTTACTCTATATTTGAATTTAAGACATTTGTCGATATTGAAAAGAAAAAAAATTACAAACGCAATTTTTTTTTTTTTTTTTTTGTGGGGTTATTTGGTCAAGAGAGGAGGCGGAAAAAAGAAGTTACATTGCAATCTATTAAGAGAAGTTCTCAAGTGGAACGGCACGTCGCCTGTGCGACCGCTCGTGCAGTATATAATTACCCTTCATTGGGTTGGAACAAGCATGGCACCCCAAGACAGATAGGGATGGTTTCTTGTGCAGGGCGAAACACACCAGCGTTCAGATAGTGATGTTTTCCCGCCAACCAAGAACTATAAAAATGTTGCTACCTTTTTCCACCAAATTATCCCCGCAGGGGCCGTTCTGTAATAAATAAAGAAAGTGATGCTTTACTGGTCTTCACGAGTTGCGGTAAATAAAGTTTTGGTTTGTGTGTGTGGTGTGGGTGGGATTAAAAACAGAATCATTACTTTACTCACATTGTTCGTTTTTTAAACGAGAGAAGAGAATCTGAAATGAAACTGTTGGGGAGCGGTGGGATCTTTCTAAGGATCCCAATAAGTCATCAAAATCTGGCAGAAAAAAATGACATTTTATGCATTAAGTTGGTAACATGCAACTAGCGACGGATTCATGAATTTTTTTAAGAGAGAGACAATATTCAAAAGGCTAGAAGGTTTTTTAAAAAAATTAGACAACCACATGAGGGGGGTGTTTGGTCCGTGACTAAAATTCATATCAAATCATCAATTAATCTAACAAAAATTAATATCAATTAATCTAATCAAAATACATATCAAATTATCGATTAGACAAACAAATCATGATCATACATCGAGTCATGCACTGCACAACCTCTTTCTTCTCAAGTTTGCTATTGATCATATGAATATAGAGATAGCCAAATTTTTTTTTCAAAAAACATATTTTAAATAATAAAAAGAAAAAAGAAGAAAGAAACGAAGTGGTTGTTGAAGATTTCAAAAACAAACCTTAAGCCCCGTTTGATTCATGGGAAAGGATGTTTGGGGATGAGAAATCAATTACTTTCTCATATTTGGTAAGTCCGAGAAATGGTTGCCTAGCACATGAGAAAATATGGGGGAAAATGAAGCCCTCCTCCCTCCTTGGGTTTTGTTTTCCCTCATCGTAGAAAAGTTTGGGAAAATGAGCTAATATTAAATTCACATTTTTCATGACCATTTTGTCCTCATTAACAATTTAGAATTATAATATAACATTAAATGCATTCTTTTATTTATTTATTTTCATATGGGTATAATTGGAAAATTAAACAAACTTTGTTTTATATTTCTATGCAAACCAAATAGGTGAAAGGAAATAAAGTGGTATTTCCTTATTACTTTCCCAACATTACCAAACATGGGAAAATAATCTTTAATCTCTCATCCATTAGAAAAGACATGGGAAATTATTTTCTATCAAATTTTTTTCCGAACCAAACCGGGCTTAAGGCTTGACTCACTCACTCTCATAGGCTCTCATCATTATTGACAGGACCCGTCCCGAATTTCCCAGAACCCGAGACGAACCCTGCGGAGACCCCGGCATCACCCCCATACCGGGTTCACTCCTTAAATCTATGTCCTCGTTTACCAGAGAGGATTAGGGGCACGAGACTTCCTGCCGAAATTTCGGCAGAGTCTCCCCTATAAATTGAACATTTCCCCAAAATTTCCACCTGCATAAAACACATTTATAACCCAAATGCCAGCATGCACAATATAATCTCATGCAATTTACAAAAATGGCCTCCGGCCTTCAAATGATTCTAGTAGAACTGCCCACAAAGTGCTTAAAATAACTTAATGCATCCAACATGCATATAACAACTACAAAATCTAAAAACGCACACCTTCACTTGCTCAGTCCACAGGACGAGTCTCAATTCAACCAAGTTTTGGGACCAACAACGAGGTCCAACCCAAACTCAATAAGACCACCTAAGTGGGGTCTAATCTGTGGCTGCACCTAGTAACTTCAGGCTGCCTACGTACCCTACTAAGGGATCAAGCCACACGTAGCTCTTTCGTATCTATCCTGGCTCCTAATATCAAATAAACCATTAACACCACACAATTACATACATTCAAATATTTATCAAACACAACCCAACAAACACAAACACAATATCACCCCTCATACGACGGGACGCACCCGGCCTCGTATGGGGCCTGTCAACACGCCGGCTAATCCAAAGACGCG
>NC_024127.1:36039358-36074464 GCF_000346735.1 Prunus mume
TCTCTGTGAGAAATGGCATGGACAAGTTGGGCCAAGAATTAGAAAGATATTAGAGAAAAACAAAGCAAAAGCTCAGTGGTGCATTCCTAAGGCTGCTGGACAGAATCAGTTTGAAGTAATGCACCATAGTGGCCGCACCTTTGCTGTTGATTTGAATGGCCACTCTTGTTCATGCCATGCTTGGGATTTGAATGGAATACCATGTTTGCATGCATGTGCTGCAATAAGTTGGTTTCATGGGAATCCAGAGGACTTTTGTGATGCAGTGTACAAGAAAGAGGCTTATTTGAGAGCCTATCAACCAATGATTATGCCTATGACTAGCCAAGATCAGTGGATGAAGGTTAATTTACCTCCATTACTCCCTCCGAAATACCACAAGCAGCCTGGTAGGCCTAAGAAGACAAGAAAACAAGCTGTTGAAGAACCTAAACTTCCTTCTAATCCATATAAGCTTCCTAGGTATGGCATCCCTTTAAAGTGTGCCAATTGCGGTGGAGAAGGGCATAATCGAAGTAGTTGTAAGGTATGTGGTTTTTAGAATTATTGCTTTACATTTGAATATATTTGATTTGGTTTCTGACTTGATGACTTTGGTTATTAGGGAGAACATTTTCCATCTAAGAACATCGAGAAAAAAAAACTGCCCAAAAGTTATAGCACAAGAATATCAAAGAGCACATCTTTTTGGCAATTTAATATGTGAGAGAGAGATAGAGTTTTGGAGAAGCCAATGCATGGGATCTTTGGATTTTGATTTTTGTATGGAAGAGTAATAAAGGCAGCCCTTTGCTCCATAGTTTCTGATGGGGACATCATTGTCAAACCACTTATAAGAGAAAGAGGTGGAACAAAAGTAGTCATACTTTCTATAGAAAGATAATATTGAGCCCATAACTTTCATAGTCAGTAATCTATATGGAATTTAAAGGTTTGGCATTAGACTTTGAACACATCCTAAACTAGAGGAATCTACACAATTCTTGGAAACACTTAAATTCTGGATTTTAAAGAGCATAATGCGGGCAACAAAGTTAATTAGTTTCATACCTATTTTCTATAGTGAATTCCTTGTTTGTTGATGGGTGTTGATGCTCGGTAAAAATTTAATAGCTTGAGTTGATTCTATGTAAATATTTTTGTTTGGTTAGAGGAGCCATTTTGTCAAAGATCATTTTTTTCATCCTTGAATGTTGTGGAAGACTTTAATGGTCCAGAAATGGTTGTTGGTTTGTGGGATTATTGATGTCTGTTATGGTTGGAACCTATTTTGGTTGGAACCTGTATAATTGATGTATGTTATGGTTGGAACTTGTTTTGGTTTATGCTTATATTTGATGTCTGTTATGGTTTGAACCTATTTTCGTTTGTGCATATATTTGATGTTTGTTATGGTTGGAACCTGTTTTAGTTTGTTCTTATATTTGGTTTGTAGGATTATTGATGTCTGTTATGGATAATTGACCATTCAGTATGTCACCATTTGTAACCTCTAAATAAGTTACCATTCATATCATAGATCAAAGTTATGGTCTGAACTGTAAACAAATTACAATGAACAAACTTAACTATTGAACATTACCTTACATTACATTAGCTAATCATTACATTTCAGCAAATTACATTATATTACACCAACTTAACTACTGCCAAAGTGTCTTAGATTACATTAGCATTTGTTCTCAAATTAAATTGCCCACTGAACTATTGCCAAAGTGCCTTACATTACATTAGCATTTGTTCTCAAATTACACTGCTCATTGAACTACTGCCAAAGTGCCTAATTCATCTTCATGGCAAACACCACCAACCAGGAAAGCAACATAGCAGCCCACAATATTTTTGACTTTGCTAGAATGTTTGCATTTTCCTTATCCACCCTATCAATTTTCCTCAGCAAACCAGGTATCAAGGACTTTGAACGCTCACACATTTCTGCATCAAACCACTGAAAAAACCTACATCATTTTTCTCCACTTCCTTGTATCAACCAAGAACAATGACTGAAAATTTCCTCAATTTTATCAATGACTGAAAATTTCATCAATCACTGACAATTTCATGAATAAGAACTCTATCAATTTGTGATGCCCAAAACAATGACTGAAAATTTGATATTAAACATGCTTACCTTTGACTTTGGGCAGATTAGAAATCTCTGCCCTGGGTTTGAATTGGTCCAAGAAGTCTGCATCCGTGCTAACTTCCCACAATGACACCATTAGGCATGCCTTGCTTCTCCTTGCTTCTCTCATGTTTCCATAAACCCAAATCTTATACTCCACAATCTCCCAATTTCAAACTCCACCTCAAAGTTTTATAAACCCCTAATTTCTTCTCCAGATTCTCCCAAAATCGAAGCCAACCTCAGACTTTCACAAACCCTAAGCCCTCTTCTCCAATTTCCCCTTCTCACCCAATTTCCCCCTTTCTTAGAACTGAAAAACCTTTATTCGAAGAGGTTAAAAATTAAAATGAAGTGTGGCCCAATGCACGTAATGGAACGTCTATAAAACTGATGGAACGGCTAACGTGAGACCCTTTTTAAAAGGTTGGGGGGAGTATTTTGAAACGTTTCCAAACACAGGTGGTAATATAAGACAAGTTTGAAAGCACAGAGGGCATGTACATAAATAAGTCTTTTTTAAATAATGTGCTTTCTTTTTTCTTTATGTTTTTAACAAATACTTGTAAGATTCTTATTTGACTTTGATTATTTATTTGGTAGTCTCATGACGATGCTAGAGGTTTTCAATTTAAAGTTATAGGAAATTGGGATGATATAGGAATTACAAACAAACTTTTAGATAATATTCTCATTTTCTCTCTTTGATTTCTCGATTCTTCTTCTTCTTCTCAATTCTTCCTCATTCGTTAGCATAGTATCAGAGCCAAGTTAGCCCACATGTGAAAGCCCAACGGCCACACGTGCTCCACGTCACCCAACATATGTTGTCCACGTGTTTGGCTTAAAATTCGCCACACATGCGGGGGCGTGTGAGAATGTGAAGGTGAAATGTCATACATTTGACAGTTGAGAAACCTTGTAAGGGCTTATAAGGAATTGTGCTACTCCCCCCATTGCTAATTGATTTTGGGGTGGAACCTCAACTTTCTTCATGGTATCAGAGCCCTGCGTAGCTCGTACCCTCTGATCCTGATATGCTTCCTCTGTGTTCAGCTCTGATTTCCTATTCTCTTTCCTTCCTCTTCTTCAATTTCACGTCTTCTTCTTTGATTAATTTTGTCAATTTCCTTCTCAATTCTTGTTCGTCGAATCAATTTCGTCGATTTCACGCTCAATTTCCTTCATCATTTCACGTCTTCTTCTTCGATTCCAGAACTCTCATCTTTCTTTTGTGATTGTTCGACAAATTCCTCTTTTTCTGCATCAATGACGGCTTCATCTCTCAAATTTGAAGGATTGCTAGGAATGGTTACTCTGTGCCTAAGAGATAATAATTTTTTAAAATGGCGGTATTAGATTGAATTTGTCTTGGAAGGTTATGGTCTTTTTGGCCACTTCAATGGATCTACCATTGCTCCCCAAAAATTTGCTATTTTGGATGAAGAATGAGTCACCTTAGAGGTTACTGCGGGGTATAAGGAGTGGCTTCAGACTGATAAAGCGTTAATGAGCTTTGTGATTGCAACACTCTCGGACGACGCAATTGATTATGTTAGCGGTAGTAAAACGACTCGTGATGCTTGGTTGAGCCTCTCCAATTGCTATGCCATGATGTCTCATGCTTGGATTAGTCATCTCAAGATTGAGTTGCAGACGGCTCAAAAAGGTGGTGATTCCATCAACAAATTTATTTTGTGTCTCAAACATATCAATGATCAGTTGTCCGTTGCTGGTATTTCGATTTTGAATGATGATCTCATGATCGTAGCCCTCAATGGATTACCTTCCGAGTATGATATGATCGAGACAGTTCTCATCGCTCTAGATACTTCCATTTCGTTCAAAGAGTTTCGTACTCAGCTTTTAACCGCTGAACAATCTGCCAAATCACGCATTTCAGCTCTTCATACTCCTAAGGTGGCCATGATTGGTCATACTTCTTCTGGCTCTCTCAATACAAGCGCTGGTATTATTTGCACTTCCTCGACTGTTCTTGTATCTCATTCTGGTTTTCATGCCAATGCTCGGCCCTCTGGTTTTATGTCTACTTCTTTCAGTAAAGGACGGTTTTCTGGTAATCAATTTTTTCCTCCTTGTGGAGGTTTTCAAGGCTACCGACCTTCTCATGTTGGTGGCGGTTTTCAAGGCTACAGACTGTCTTAGGGTAGTTTTCCGAATACTAGTGCTGTGCCAGAATGCCAAATTTGTAATAAACGTGGACACATTGCTGTCAACTGCTACCATAAGAATATTTCTCCCCAGCACTTAGCCTCATCATCTGTTATTGAGTGTCAAATATGTGGGAAACGTGGTCATGGTGCTTTGGATTGCTTTCATCGCTTAAACTACGTGTATCAAGGTTCCTCTCCTCTTGAGTCTCTCACTGCAATGACAGCTCAGACCTCATTTTCTCATGAGACATTCTGGATAACGGATAGTGGTGCCAGTCATCACATGATGCCCACTGTGGATCAATTGGATTATGTAACTCCATGTACTTATGCAGATCAAGTTACTATTGGCAACGGGGCAAGTTTACAAATTGCTCACATTGGCCATACCAATCTCTCTAGTAGCACTTCTAAACTACATTTACATAATGTTTTCCATGTTCCCCAGCTTACTACTAAGCTTCTGTCAGTTCATCAGCTTTGTCAGGATAATAATTGTTCTGTCCTTTTTGATCAATTTGGTTTCTGTATACAAAACAAAGCAACAAACTAAGTTCTTCTTAGGGGCAGGAGCAATAAAGGCATATATCCCATACCTGGTGCTGTTCCTCCAGTCAATTCTTCTACTCTAGTTGATGGTTCCTTTTCTCTAGTACTGCGTATGTGGGCCAGCAAATCAAATCATCTGTGTGGCATAGTAGGTTAGGGCTTCCTACTAATGAGGTAGTTCATACTATGCTTAAAACCTCTCAATTACTAGTTCCTGTAGATGCTCATCAGCGTATTTGCCCTTACTGTCTAAGTGGTAAAATGCACACCTTACCCTTTCCATTTACTCATGTTAAATCTTTAGTGCAATTTCAAAGAATCTATAGTGATTTTTGGGGACCCTCTCCGTGTAAATCGTATGATGGATATTGATGAGTTTACTGGATACTCTTGGATATTTCCATTGTTCAATAAATATGAGATCTTCTCAAAGTTTCTTCAGTTTTTTGCATTTCTCAAGAATCAATTTTCTGCATCTATTAAGTGTCTTCAAACTGATGGGGATGAGAGCTTATGAGCAAGCAGTTTATAGATTTCTTATTGAATAATGGTATTGAACATCAAATATCATGTCCTTATTTTCCTCAGCAGAATGGCCTTACTGAGAGAGAAAAAAAAGAAGAACATTTGATTGAGACATCTGTAACCCTGTTAACTGCAGCTTCTTTGCCTGAGATTTTTTATTTTCATGCTATGGCACATTCTACCTATCTTATTAACAAAATGCCTAGTAGAATATTGGCAAATGAATCTACGCATTTTAGATTGTTTCATAAACTTCCAAAAATTGAGCATCTCAAAATATTTGGTTCGGTTGTGTATCCATGTATTTCACTAAGCATAAGCTTCAGCCTCGCTCTTCCTTATGTGTGTTCTTAGGTTATGTGTTGGGCTATAAGGGTGTCTTGTGTTATAATATGGAAAATCACAATATTCTTATTTCTAGGAATGTTATCCATGATGAAAGTTTATATCATTTTAAAGGTCATAAGGTGTCTCCCCCTCAGGACACTTCTTCAATTTCCTGTATGTCTATCAGTGTTCCTTCAAGTGTAGTTTTCCCCACCTACATACATATCCTCCACCACATATTGTATCTTCCGTTTCACCATCTACAATGGAGTTTTCTTCTTCTTTTGCCTCTAAAACTTCTACACATGCAGTTCCTACTTTGCCAGTTTTATGTGAAGCTCAGTTGGAAACTTTACTCCCTTATATACCATCATGTAGTTGTTCTGAGGTTGTTCTCGACTCAGATAGTTCCTCCAGCTCTACTACTTTAACTCATGCTAATGATCATCCTATGCAAACTCGAGCGAAGTTTGAAATTAGCAAACACAAGGATTTCTCAGATTATCATTGTTTTAGTTTGACTTTTCTGCCTCCTTCTGAACTAGATGAACCTGCAAGTTATAAGATTGCCTCTTACTCCTCAGAATGGACGAAAGCCATGCAAGAGGAGATTGCAGCTTTAGATATGTAAGGCACATGGGTTTTAGTTCCACCTCATTTGCATAAAAATGTGGTTGGTAGTAAATGGATCTACAAAATCAAACGAAATTCTGATGGCACCATTTCCAAATATAAAGCAAGGCTAGTGACTCAAGGTTTTAGCCAGGCACATGGTTTTGATTACTCTGAGACTTTTAGTCCAATAGTTAGGCATACCAATGTCAGAATTATTCTTATTTTGGCTGCAATGCATGGTTGGAAACTCAACCAATTAGATTTAAGAATGCTTTTTTACATGGTGATCTTGATGAAGATGTCTATATGAAGCAACCACAGGGGATTGAAGATCCTCAACATCCAAATTTTGTGTGTCGCCTAAAGAAATTGTTATGTTGCTTGAAACAAGCCCCAAGGGCATGGAACTCAAAGTTCACTGGATACTTACCTTCTCTAGGTTTCAAAGTCTCTCAATCTGATCCCAGTTTATTTGTCAAGCATTATGGTTTAGATGTTGTCATCTTACTTCTTTATGTAGATGATATCATTTTAACAGGTTCTAATACGAGCCTCATTAAAGAAGTCATTATTGATCTTGGTTTTGTTTTTTAGTTGAAAGATATGGGGCAACTATCCTATTTCTTGGGGCTACAGATTTCGTATCAGAGTAATAGGGGTATTTTTGTACATCAATCAAAGTATGCAAAGGATTTGCGAGTAAAGGCTAGTATGAGTACTTGTAAAGCATGTTCTACTCCAAGTAAATCACATACTCATATTTTGAAGACTGAAGGAGAACCCTTAAAGGATCCCACTTTGTATCGTAGTGTTGTTGGTGCACTACAGTACCTTACATTTACAAGGCCATATTTAGCATATGCTGTCAATACAGTGTGTCAATATATGACCACACCAACTGATGCTCATTTCTATCTTGTTAAGAGGATCTTGAGGTATATACAAGGGATATTACAATTTGGTATTCTCTATTCACCTGGTCCTATTTCTATCAGTGCTTACAGTAGGCAAGAGATATCTCAACTCGTAGGTCTACTACTGGTTATGTAGTCTTTCTTGGTCCTAATCTAGTTTCTTGGCAGTCAAGAAACAAGGATCCATTTCTCATAGTTCTACAGAAGCAGAGTATCGGGCTCTTGCTAACATTTCTGCTGATGTTGCCTGGATAAGACAAGTGCTAACAGATCTTCATGAATTTCATCCTGAGCCTCCAATGATTCATTGTGACAACATGTCTGCCTTAGCCCTTTGTTCTAATCTAGTCTTTCACTCGCGTATTAAGCATCACGATATTGATTACCATTTTGTGAAAGAAAGGGTTCAACGCAAAGATATCTTAGTGCAATGCATTCCAACAAATAAGTAAGTTGCAGATGTATTTACAAAAGGACTTCGTGCACCTGTGTTTTCATAGCACTGTATCAATCTCAGACTGGGAAATCCAAATTGAGCTTAAGGGGGGATGTTTGGCTAATAGCAAGGGTGCTCAGGTGCCAAAACGGTTGAGTTAATCGTGGGTGTTAGTTTGTATTAGTTGTTGTAAAAGTCACATGTATCTCTCTGTTAGTTAGGAAGAGCTAGCTTAATTACTAAGCAAAGCTAAAAGTATAAATGGCTCTGGGGTACTGTAATATTCAGGAATTACAAACAAACTTTCAGATAATATTCTCATTTTCTCTTTATGATTTCTCAATTCTTCTTCTTCTTCTTCTCAATTCTTCCTCATTTGTTAGTAGGACTGACGTGCTAGAGTAGGGGCAAAACCGCAACATACTCATTTGGTCAAACAAGATCTTTAACTCCCAAAACCTTATAGCCCAATCTCATATGTTAACCATTGTGTCATGGGGAACACGAATGAGGAGTTAGTGGAGAACTCAGTAACTATGGGATATATTGATGTAGGGATGTGACAAAGGGTTTGTGATTGAGGGCAAATAAAAGTGGATAGGCTAAGCTACAAGAGGACAAAAGGAAAAAAGCCAGGAGAGGAATAAGAGGGAGAAGTATGTGTTGAAGGAGCACAATGAGAACGATGGTCTAGAAGAAGCAAGAATGGGAGAGGTGAAGAGGTGAAGTAGAGACAGAGGATGGGAGATAAACATGGTCGATTGAGAGGAGGACAAAGGTATAAACCACCACAAAGAATCGATTGTTTGGGGTGGTCAGTTCTCCATTATTGGGTTATGCAATAACAGTGAAGTGTTTTTGGACTTAGCAATCTTAGTTATGCCTAATAGTACAACACTTTTGCACTCGACAATCTCAGTTGTGGAGTAACAAGTGCTTATGCATTCGGCTTCTTTTTACAGTTTCTCAAAAGTGATACCTATATCCACCCTAGCACCCTGCATTTAGATGTTAAAAGTTGCCATGCTTCATCTTACAAAGATCCATCAACTCATTTTCCGATGTAATACAAAAGTATCCCATATGAAGTGCTCTTGAGCCATTGAAGGGTTTGCACTACTTGTTTACCACAATGTTGCCACTATAGGCTTGCTCATAAAAAATAATAATAATAAATTGTTGCCACTTTGACACTAACTAAAGTTACGATATTAATATTGAAAATTCCCAAACTGGCTAACAAAGAGTGACTATGACTTCTAAGAAGTACCAAATTCAGCTAACAATTTCTTAAGATTATAGTATCTCTAAGGAGCTATAAGGAGTGATCCAATAGTAAAACTAGATAATTCAATACAATCTTTTTGCCTCCAAAGAAGTCATTACATTAATCTAATTTATCTTGAACTAACCTATCTCAAAATCTCAACATTAGCTAAACTTCAAAAACTCTTAGCAAACAATCAACTCCAACAAAACTCCAATGTGAATTCATCTAGAGAAACATTATTTAGTTAGGATTTTGGTTACTTATCCGTTTATTTAGTCCCATTGTAATTGAGATTAATTTTTTATTTTATCTCTTCTAGGATTAACACATGTTTGTGCTTCTTTATAAATACCTCCATATTGAAGAAGAATACATATATGAAAGTTCTCATATACTTTATTTAGCAAATCATAATATCAAGTTCTTTTTTTATTTTTTATTTTTAACCAAGACAAAAGTCTAACATATTAGAATCGAATCGTATTGTAATAGTTTGGTTCGACTGCAGTTTCGGGCTTTTACGAATTGATCTAAACTGAACCGGAATGTCTACTTGTATATTTATATTTCTTTTATGTTATATTACATGTGTAATCCTCTCATTAGATAATAACTAGATAAAGATGTTGAATTTGAAGTTTGATCGATCAAACTTTAAAGTTATTCTTTGACTATATTAGTTTTTTTTTTTTGTTGGATAAATATGTTAGTTATTTAACTTTTAAATTTTATGGCATGTTGAATTTTACAATAGTTAGCCCTAATGTAACACCCCGGCCTAATTAAGTAGTTTATTTAATTATTTAATTGCGAAATTACATTTTTGCCGTTGGGGTAGGGGCACTTTAGTCACTTTTTATTTAGAAAGGAATTTGGGTAATTGAGCAATACCGTTGCGTAAAGCTCATCGATACGAGTTCGTAGATAGGTGGCATGGTCAATTCCAATTTGAAACGAAGAAGTTATGATCTACGAAAGTGCAGTGACACAATCGTAATGTTGGAGAAGTCAAAACTAAATACCCAGGGTCAGCCTTCCACATCATTTCTCTCTCTCCCCTTCACTTGAGAGGTACAATACCAGCAATGGCTATAGTATCCTGCGTTCTATAGTAACTTCCACCTTTTCGTCAATCGTAACTTCCACCTTTTCGTCAATCGTTCATCGTCGTCTGACCATAGCTATCGACGCCGTTAGTACCAAAACTTGTTTTTTGGCCACCACACGCCACCACATGCCATCACTTGGCTACCAAAAGCTTCCCCAAGCTTCCCTCGACCTCTCCCACCCATGACCCGACTAGATTCATCATTGGAAAAGCCGCATCAACGATGTGAAATCTTAGGGTTTTCTGGCAAGAAAACCCCATTTCTAGCCACTTCCCGGCCAAATTAGAGGTTGGTCCAAGTATTCAATCTCCGCGTACTCCACATGAGGGACCCTTTTAGAGGTTAGGCAGCGTTGGACTTATTGTGAGTGGACATTCATTTTCACTGAGCACTATTTTCATATGTTGAATGCATACATAAATATTGTTTTGAATGAATTTGGTTTATATTGGTTCTTTGGGATTATGGAATTGCTTGCATAATTATTAATTATTTGGAAATTGGTTATTTGGGTTTAATAAGGTTATGGAATATATTATCGGATTGGTTTCGGCTTTTATAATGTGATATGGGAATTTTGGAGATTATTAATTATAAAGGATATGAATTTTGGGTTTTGGATTATGGTGATATTGGGTTTGTTTATGAAATTTGAATATGGGGTTTTAGTTTATATGGACATATGTGTGGATTTATTTTCAGGTTGAGGTTTCTTGAGCATGTGCATTGAGAGTACTATGTACATGTATGAGCTTTTTAAATGAATTTTGGATTGGACATTTGGATTCTCGTAAGAATACTTGGCTATTTTATGTTCTTGGCAAGCATGCACCTTAGTAAGGGCATGGTTGAGGGTGGATTTACTTTGAAGGTGCTGATTTTACTGTTTTCAATATGGCATAAGTGAATGGGTTTGAAATGTTTTCCAAGAAATTGGGAACTATTAATTATTTGGTTTTCCTTATCGCATGCTATGATATTATTATACTGAATTGAAATATTTTCAAGTATTAGATGGTATTTATGTACGTATACAAAGGATTATGTTGAATGGTGTTTCGGCATTATTTTCTAAAATGGATGGGGTTATTATGTTGAATATAAATTATGTTCCAAATTTATTTTCGTCCACTCATATTTCTATGTTTTGCACCCCGAGGTTCTAGATATTCGAGGTTGAGACGACCACGTCGAGGAGTCGCGATTGTTCGCACCGTAGGAAATTTCTTTTATTATTCTTTACATTATGTTACCCCATGTTGTAATTATAATCATTACTCGCTCTAATTTGCTTGATTTAAGTTTGGGTAGTGTGAGCCTGAGGGTTTATTTGAATTGTCTTAACTGTCGTGTGTGCCTTTAACTTGTGCATGCTGAAAGTTGGAATTATTAATGTATTTGTTTACACGTGTTTGAAATTTGGGAATTGTTCCAATTACAGTTGAGACCCTGCCGAAATTTCGACAAGAGTCGAAGTCTTAAGTAATTTAGATGAATGAATTAGGGCGTTTTAGTAAAGTAGGTCCAACATTGGTAAGATGTCGGACGAGCACAAGGTTCGTCATGGATTCCAAGGGGGAATCCAGAGCGGGTCCTGTCACCTAAATCTTTCGAACCAAACTGTGTAAAATTAATTAGATTTGGTTTCCTTAGTGAGTTTTGTCAAAACCAAACCATTCTGTTGTAGTTTGATGTAAAACCGATTCAATCCAACTTTGGCCTACCCTTACCCATAACTATTACAAACAACATTACAAAATTACACAACAATAATAGTGTTGTTAGAATCACTCCCAAATAAGTCCTAAATGTAGTGTTGAGATTTGATTAAGTAACTTTTTATTTTTGAATTTATCGCAAGAATCACTTCCAAATGAGTATAGTATTGAGATTTGATTAAGTAATTTTTTATTTATTGAATTTATTGGTACTTTTATTTCAGTTTTTGGGGGTCTTAACTCTGAATCCAAACACTCACACTGGAATCAACTCACTTCGACCTGATAAAAGCATCCTCTGCTTCAAAAATCATGAAACCCCCCATTTACTCTCTCAGAGACTATGGGGGACCGAGAGCGAGACAGGGACCGGGACCGCGACCGAAACCGTGACAGAGATCGAGACAGAGAAAGACGCCGGGACAGAGACGACCGTGATCGTGATCGGGACCGGGACCGGGACCGGGACCGCGTCCGCAGCAAGAGGTCGCGTACACCGGAGCGCATCAGACCACGCCACACCCGCTCCCGCACGCGCTCGCCGGACCGGTACCGCTCACGCACTCGCTCAGTCTCCCGCTCTCGCTCTCCGGACGACCGGTCCCACCGTCGGCGCCACCACCACAACCGTAGCCCATCTGCGGAGGCACGCAAGCGGCAGAAGCGCGAGCCGACCGCCGAGGACGAGAGGGAGAGGCAGAAGGCGGCGGTGGCTGACTTCGTCGAGGGCATCGCGAAGGAGCAGAAAACTCAGCAGAAGCAGAGCAGCGATGGCGGTGGTGACGAAGGCCTGGACGAGGACGAGATTGAGATGATGAAGAAATTTGGGATTCCGACTGGATTTGACTCGACGAAAGGGAAGCCCGTGCCTGGCGCCGATGTGAGCGGCATTAGGGCGGTCACTAAGCGGCAGCCGAGACAGTATATGAATCGCCGCGGTGGATTTAATCGGCCTTTGCCTGCTGAGCGTAATCGCTAGATTACTGGTTAGGGTTTATAATCCCTTTGGCTTTTGGAATGTGCTTATTTTTCTGTTTAAGTTTACTAAATAAGTTGGATAGTGTTGGTATATTTTAGGGTTTATAATCCCTTTGTTTGCTCTTTGATTTAGGGTTTTGGAATGTGCTTACTTTGCTGTTTTGAGTTTACAAACTAAGTTGGATATTGTTGAGTGTGGTATATGCTAGTTTATGCTTTATTTTGTTCTTGTTTGTGGTAATTCGAATGACAATATTTATATTTCAAGTTTTTATTTTTATTTTCATGTTGCAATTGACCTAAGTTATTCATCAACAAATCCATGTTATTGTGTACTTTTCCCATTTTGTAGGTTCTAGCCTTCTAGGGTAGGTTAGTCTTGTTCCTAGTATTCAGATGGTGATTTGTTCTGCTTGAGAAGTGCATTGGTGTTATGACATTGTGGGATAAACTCAGGTAGCTAGTTAATTCGCATGGTGATAATTGTTTCTAGTTGAATGTTGACATATGGTTATCTTGTGTGGTAGTACTCGCTAGTTTCTAATCTAAAAAACTTGAAGATGTAGAGTATATGTGAAGTTTTGGTGCAGACGATAGCAAGAGCCTTTAACTTTTGAAGTTGGGTTCTGATTTGATTTTGTTAATGCAACATTGTTCATATGTTCTGGAATTGCCTAATTCGTTAATGCGTAGTTCTATTTCTCTTCTCATTTATCTTAATCTTACATTTTAAATATTTACTGACAAGCTTTTAAATTACTTGTATTTAAGATGATGGCTTCTGTTCTGTTAGTTTGCATGGCATTTTCTGTGGAAGTCATCTGCAATTTTTCAAGGTTTTTTAGGATGCTTACCTGACTTTCTCATAAAAGGGATTTGTTTCTCTGTCTCCCTTAATTAAGTCATTCTCATAAACCATGGATCATGTTAGATTCAGTGTCAAAAAAATGATCATTACACGTGAAGTAGAAGTACAATTTGACATGAGTGAACATTTGTGTCTTGTTGTCATGTGTGAATTAACTTTTAACATATTTTTCTCATCATAATTTTTTGGTGCTTCAAATTGAATTTTATGTTTCACATCATTTTTATTGTACTCTCTGGTCAAGATTTTCTTGCTTCTTGGTTAGGGCTGAAATGCTTCGATTTGTGATTTCATTGTAAATAAAATGTGAGCGATTGGGGATGAATACAACAAACATGTTTTCACAGCGTTTCTCAAAGTGTTGTAGGGAGGCAATGGAACTGGAAAGGTGTTGAATGTGTTGTCTGTTTAGCAAAATGGTATGTTACCTGGTTAAATTGTGTAAAGAATTAAGTTGATCTCCTCTAGATTGTTTAAACATAGGTTTGTGCTTCATATGAGCCTCCCGTTTCTGATTTTGAATTTTTATTACATAGATGTGAAATTATGACATTTCTTCATTATCTTTCTCAGTGATTCAATTCTTTGACTTTCCTGATTTAGAGATGTTAGAATTTGTCTTTATTACAAGATGACTAATCTGTGAAAGATGCGAGATGATATGTTGGTGTATTGATTCTGGGGATTAATTTAGTGGTTTTTTGCATGTGTAGCTTAAGCATGACATAAAATGGGCTGCTTGGAGGATTCTTCAAAATGCATTTTTCTTTTACACTTGGCCTTCGGTTTTATCTCACCTTTTTATCCTTTAAAATGACCAGAAAACCTTGCGTTTGAGTTGTGTACATGACAGGGATGATAAATTATTAGTATTACATGTGAAAGTTTTCTTTGTTATAGTTTCGGTTATCTCTAATTATCAGGTTCTTTTACATGCAGACGAGGAGGGCCTTCCAGCATGAGTTGAACCATGTGGAGAGACTTGGATACTTGAAAGCCATCGGTAGGATGGACCCGAATCAGTCAGACCGTGTAAGGTTTTCTCTAGTTCATTGTATTTTGCATCCAATGATGGATTCCCATGAGATTCATGTGATTGACTGATTCTTATGTTGGAGGTTTTGAACAAATTAGTCATTTGGTTCACCTCTTCGGAGTTGTATTAGTTGTTAAACGCAACATTAATGGGACTAGCTACTTGTAAACATGGGCATCTCTCGAGAAAACAAAGATAAAAGGAAAATGCGAAAAGTGAAAAGGAGGATAACAAAGGTGCTGATATCTCCCAACTCAAGGATCTACATAGTTCCTTCCTAGCCTTCATGACCTTGTTAACACTGGCAAAATGATAGTGGCGTAAGGCCCTGAGCTAAAATCCACTACATAAAACAAGACAACTAGTACAAACTTAAAGCAAGATCAAAGTTAAATTAGCAACTTAATAAGGTACTGAGTTGAATCTATGACAGGTTTTATTGCAATTATCCTGAAATTCCCTCTTAGGCAGTGCATAAGTCCTAGTTTAATACCACATCTGCGGTTCATTCTATGGGAAAAGTTAGTAGGCTAGTAGCGGTAGAATTTTTCCACTATATTGGGGCCTATAGAAATTTGTCCTCTCAAGACATTCATATTGTAATCGCAAAATGAGAGAGTACCACATGGATATTATGAGAGAGAATCATATATAGGACTGCTATTCACTACTTTGTTTTGTTCAGATTCGAAACTCTGTTTTAATTTGCCTACTTCAAACGTGAGAGGAGAAATTTGAATTTAGGATGGGACATCTTTCGAAATACCACTAGTTTAAAAGTCGAATCTTCATGAGACGACACAATATTTAGAGAAAAGACAAATTCCACTAGTTTTATATTCCAATCATGAGGAGAGTCGTTACTTTTTTAGTGGGGTGGGGCCAGCATTTGCCAACATTAATCCATAGTGAATTATAAGTTATTTATACCGACACTTCTGAGTTTTTATTTTATTTTAATACAAGCGATAGTTTAAATTATAAAGGGAATGTGAATTTCTTTCACACACACACTACAATATTGTTATGAGAGTTCGAATCTAAAACTACTAGTCTGCAAGTAAAGACATTTTTCCTTGAGTTATACCTCGTTGGCCACTCTTGAGGTTTTTACTGTTTTACAAAATTCAAGAGGTTTCAAAAACTACACCAACACCTAATGAAGTTTCAAATTGATTTCACAAAATCAATTTCATCAAAAATTAGATTGTACATACATCACATCATTGAGGTTAATTGTCATTTGAAGAAGCTTTTTTCATGACATCAATCATTTGTCGATAAAATATTAATATAAGGGATTTTGTGATATTGTTGCCATGAATATTGTTGTTGATGACTATTTAAAAAAGATTGATGACTAAAATTTATTAAGGGATAAGTTTTAGTCATCAAACTCTTATAAATATTCTCCATTTTTCCTTCAAGTTAAACAACATATTCATATTATGCCTTAAATGCACGTGAAATTTGAACATTTTGCAAGCCTAGTTTAGTCTAGCCCTCCCTATTAAAAAAGCTCTAGAATACAAAAAACCTTAGGAGGTGTCAGCAGCATAAACAGCTCTGTATTATAACTCCTAGTCCCACCAAAACCAAGGCAAGTTGAAAACCATGGGCTGATGGATAAAGATCAAACAAATTAACAAAAGCATATATTATAACTGAAGTGTCTTATTATCTTCCCAAAACAGGGGCAGTAAAAACTACAACCACCTTATGCATACATGCCACATAAATTACAGAGGAAAACAGCGACAACGGGAAAATGGAAAGCTGATTTCCGGGAAAGCTCTATAGAGGAACCCGGGAAAACTGTAAAACTTTAAGCGTTGGTGGTGGTGGCGGCGGTGGCGGTTGGCTTCTGAATGATAAAGGACATACACTGACCCTGGTTGATGTTGTCAAATGCCAAACAGCGTATAAAAGCATTTGGGTAAGCTGTTTTGCACTGGTAGATTTCATTGAGCACCAGAGACGGGTCAGTGCAACCAAACATGGGCAGCTTCCACAATGTCCAGTATCTCCCATCGTAGTAGCCTGGCATCGTGCTATTCTCCCTGTAAACATGCCCGATCTTCCATGGTTGCAACAATCAAACATTAACGAGTGTTAATTTATCTCCCAAAAATTTATCAAATTCAATGATAAATCCTACTGCAAGCCTAAAGATCTCATCAGTAAAGTACCCTAGAGATAACTTCTTGTTGATTGGAATAAATCGTCCGAATCCGATCGATTAAGTCTGGTAAAGAGTCTTAAAGACTGTACAGTCCAGTCCAGTCCAGTCCAGTCTAATACATTATAGTGCAGAAGTTGAAATCTATTACGGTAAGAACACAGAACAACATGAAGAGGCTTGTAGCTCAAGTGATTAAGAGCCATTACTCTGCACCCGAGGTCTTGTGTCCAAATCCCTCCTCCCCCGATATCCCTTGGATTGAAAAAAGAACACAGAACATCTAAAGTTTTAAAATCAACTGACCTCATCGAATTCGAGGCAAGGGATCCATCCTTTCTTGAGCATGTAGTCAATCTCCTTTGCAATTGAATCATCAGAGAGTGGTGGAAGGTAGGACAGAGTCTCAAACTTCTTGTTGTTGATTGGGTTCCATACCTGTAAAATCAAACAAACCAAGAATAAGAATCTTGGGTACTTGGGATATAATCATAGAACAACCTGTTAGATTTAACATTACCTTCATGCAGTGAGTTCTTGAACCATTGGAGACGGTTTTCTTGGTCCATCCAATCGAATCTTTAACCGGGAAAATTTTCGGAGGGTTGGTTGACAGGCCAACGTAGCCGGATGCAGCAACCGGAGCACTGAAGATTGCAGAAGACATCTTCAAGCTTTATTGTTTACCAGGATGATTGATCACATATGAGAAAAATGCAAAGTCTGGTCGTGCACAAACTTGAAGCTACACAAACACAAAGTTGAAGGCTATTCTTCTGAAGGTGGTGGAGGTGGTTGGAGAAGAAAACAAAAGGAACCAGCTTTGGTGCTTGTAAGGCTGATCTCAGGTTTGGTTAGGTGGCAGTGGAGAGTGGTATTGAGAAGACGGTGGGTACAATGGTATTTCAATTCCTGCTTTAACCATCCTCTCACTAAAAATCAAAATCCAAGAGAGGATTGGGCCCCACCAATTCATGGTGCCACTAGGGAGCCTTTAGCCAATTTTGCAGACATCAGACTAACCGTTGGAATTAAATATATAGGAAGAAATGGCTCATCATCTCTGTCATTGGCTTTTCATGGAGCTCGGAGAAAACTTCAAAAATTGCTGGATGTGGACGGGTATTTCAACAAACTTCTAGCCAACTGATGGACAATCTTGTTCCACAAACTATACTAATTATGGAAAATATTTTTAATTCTAATAATTTCCCTCCCTAAGGGACTTCGAATTGTTCGAATGGCACACCGAAGGAGGCAGGCTTCTGAGCTAAATAAATACAACAGCATTCAATGTAGAGATATGCAGCTAGATGCATCTTTGGAAGAACAGGATAGACTTGCCTCTGGATTTGATCTTCCCAATACGCCAATAAAGACTTCTTTAAAGCAACGATGCATCATTACCAATTGAAAAGCCTTCAAGATCCCTTCTGAGTTGGTTTAAAGTTCTGTATATCTTTCTGGAATGAGAATGAGACTTATCGTCAGCTACAAATTTATGGACAACACCATCAATCTCGATGAAGCTCCAAGCAGAAGTTGTAACTACTTCTCTATCCTTCATCATTTTCCTGATCCTCGTCGCATCCTCCCAGTTTCCCATTTCGGCATACATGTTGGCCAGAAGAACATACCTTCCACTATGTTGAGGTTCTAACTCAATCAGAAGCTTCCCCACCCTATCCCCTAACTCACCATGGCCATGAATCAGACAGCCATTAAGCAAAGACCCCCATATCCCTCCGTCCGGTTTCATTGCCATACTTCTTATCAATATTTCTGCATCCTTCACTTGTCCGGCGCGTGCCAAGAGATCAACCATGCACCCATAGTGCTCAATCCCTGGAGCAATACCATAAACTTTACTCATGCGTCCCAACAAGCGCCATGCTTCATTTACCAGAGTTTTGTGATTGCATGCAGTGAGAACTCCAACAAATGTCACAGCATTTGGTTTAGGTCCCTTCTTTTCCATTTCTGCAAAAAGTGCAAGCCCCATATCATTCTCACCATTGATAGCAAATCCCATGATCATAGCACTCCAAGTAGTCACATCTTTACTAGGCATCACACTGAACACTTCTTGTGCATCTTCAATGCATCCACATTTTGCATAAAAATCTATTAGTGCAGTACCGAGCTCAAGTCCATACTCGATACCATTTTCATTCAAAAACAAATTAATCCATTTCCCTTCTTCCAATGCGCCCATGGACGCGCAAGCATTAAGAACACTGACCAAAAGAGACTCTTTGGGCTTGACATGACTCTTCGATTCACGAAACAGGTCAATAGCTTCATTGAAACAAGCATTCCAAACATACCCAGAAACCATTGCGCTATAAGAAACATCGTTTCTCTCTGGCATTGCATCAAACAAATCGCGAGCCTCATGAACCAACCCATTACTACAATAACCACTAATAAGGCTAGTCCAACAAGCCACATTCTTATCCAAACTTTCCTCAAACACTCTACGAGCAAATTCCACAGCTTCACATTTGCAGTACATACTAATAAGTGAGCTAATAACATAAACATCACAACCGTGTCCAAACTTCATTATCTGACCATGTAGCTGACCAAGCGAAGATACATCAACACATGCTTTAGCTAAAAAAGTGAAAGTACGAGCATTTGGCTCAGTGCCCATCCTTCGCATTTTGGTGTAAATGGAGAGACCCTTTTCAGATTCTGAGCATTTCAAGAAACCCGTAATCATGGAATTGCAATCAAAGATGTTGGGTCTGGTGATTTGGTATAATAGTGTCTCAGCGTAGTGCAGATTGCCATATTCTGATAGTGCAGAGAAGGCTAAGAGCTTGCTGGCAATGAAGGTGAAACGAGCAAGACCGGTGGTGACTATTTGGGCATGGATTTGCTTAAGTTCGTTCAAGCTTGAACATCTTTGTAGTAGGAGAAGATATGGAGGGGCTGTAACTGATTTAGAGAAGACTCTGCTGCTCATGTGGTAGACTACACTTTGAAGTTGACAAACAAGCAGCTATAGTGTGGTAGCGTAGTAGGTCCACATGATATAACTCGTTCACGTGTTATAATACAAGTGGATATTTCATGATACTATACTCTAAAAGTGGGGAATGTCAACCATGTCGTCCACCCATATTATATAATGTGACTGTACTACAGTACCATACAATAATTTCTCCATGTAAAGCCTTTTTATCAGACTTTGTGGGGAAAGTGCTCAGCTGTGTGAAACTCAAACATAATCAAATCCAAGACCTGTCACTGTAGATATAATAAATATTGAGAAAGCCACAAAATAACAAATGAATTTTAAGCTGGCAAAAAGAAGAGAGAGAGAAAGGATGGGATACCTTTTTTTTGGTATTATAAACAATTATTTGACTACTAGTTGTAGTGATAGAGTACTGAAATAATTGAATATTGTTATTTCCATTATAAAAAATTAATCCGATGTCTTAAATTTAATAAGTGGCAATAACATCTTTTGATCCTCACAACACTATGTTTCCTTCATATTCTTTTGGCTAAAGTCACTAACATTCTCATTCTTGCTTGTTTTTCGTTTTTGCTAACCCTAAACGCAGAAAAATTAAACAAAATAAATGAACATGGGCAAATCAGAGCACACACCTAATGGGTTTTAAATGAATGAGAAAATCCTTCAAAAACCCCAGATTTCAGTAATACTCACTATGTTCCCTTTGTCAGTAAATTCTTTGTAAAACCCATTGAACAAATAATCATTGAAACCAATAAAACCATTCAACAAATTAAACCTAAGAAAAACCCAGATATTTGTAATACCCAATCAGAATCAAAGTTTGTTTTTTATTTTTTTTCAGTAAAATTTCTGCAAAACCCAAATGGTATAAACCCTTCAACAGAACAAATAAAAGAGTCCAGAATTTTGTATTACCCAATTGGAAACATGTTACCTGATGCCGAATGGAGGAGTGAGAGGAGTGTGAGCTCTTGTCAAAGGAGAGGGCTCTAAGAGGAGTTCGAGCTCAGCCCTGACCCGACCCGTTTCGGTGTAGGCGGCACAAATATGGGAGAGAGGGTTTGGACTTTGAAGACTTCGGGGTAAGAGCAGGGGAGAAAAAAAGGCGGGATGGGAAAAAGATGAAGAGAGAGAGTTTCAAATTTTGCCATAAAACAGTTGGGAAGAGAGGGGATATAGAGAGGAGAAAAGAGTCCTGACACGGAAAAAAAAAACCCAAAAAGAAAAAGAGAAGAAAAAGAGTTGCCGGAAAATCTACCCACCTCAACGAGAAATTCTTGAATCCGACTGCCAAATCATGTCACTCATATAACTACATATAAAATAACGTGACACCCTATATTTTGGTCCAACAAAACTCCACTATGTTTCTACCCTGTATATAATAGGCAGATGCAAGAACTTCTACATGCTAATGGGTGCGTGAATGATGAATCGAACACAAGACTTCTGGTGCAAATATAATTGTTTTTAACCACTCAAGCTAACAAGTTCCTTGACGAGAAACTCAATATTTAATAGAATAGACAATCTATTATTAAAATAAACAGTCAACCAATCACCAATGATGGTCCAAGAGCATACATATTGATAGATACAACTGCTATTTATTACTGAAAAAATTGCTAGCAGAAACAGCATATCCATGAATGAAGCCGAAACTGGATTTAAATAAGAAATGAAATCTAGCATTTTTACATCATAAGAATGGCAAATGAGGATGGTAATATAATTGATGATGGACTATAATGACATTGCCAGGAGATCCAACTGAATTGCTGCTGCAGGCACTCTTAATAACTTATACCAACAACCCTAACAGAGGATAATCAATGCCAAAGCTTCATGCAGAACCCATTTGGCACAACAGATGATTTCTTACATGAAATACTTTCAGAAAAGGTGTCAACAAGTTGCCCTGCAAGAGATGCAGGATCTTCAATAAAGGTATCTACAAACACTCTCACAATCCTTACCTCCTGAGGGGTAGCTCTCAAACTATACCAAGTCAGAAATTTCTGCCGGAAGTTCTGCTCGATATGTCCCTCACACTCTAACCATCTGATAACCTTCACATAATACTCAAAGTCCCTATTTGAAACACCATTTGCCACACACTCCTCATCTTGCCTTTCCCCACTTCTCTTCTTCGATGTGCTGCCATCTTGGGGTTCCTCTTCTTTCCCAGTCCCATTTTTTAAATCCTTGCTACTGGAATTGGATTTTTCATTCCTTCCTAGCCCATCTTTGAGTGTTTCGATTTTGCAAGGAGTGATTGGCAAGCCAGCCTCGGAGCTACCAACAAATGGTACACATTCCATTCCAGTTCGAACAGGGGAATTTGATCCATTATCAGTGCTGATGTCTTCGATGATTTGGCCCTCTGGTGATTTCTTGCACTCACGTTTTAGGACATCCGAATTAGATACAGAGCCAACCATCCCATTGGCTTGTTCCTCGTCCAACAAAGAAATTGCATCTGCTGTAGGTCCTCCGCCCATGCTATTGCAGTTGATAGCATCATTTGATATATTGGCAGAAACAGTTTTGTCAGTGTCCTTGCAATAAGTAAGATAATTGTCTGCTCGGTTATCAGCCTGATCACCATATGGAATAGCATTATTAGTTTCATCTTCCACTGAAGAAGGATTAGAAAGGCTGCTACAGTTGGTAGCCGGGCTCTGACTTCTCTCTGTCACTGAACAATTAGGGACTTCATCTCCAGCAGTACTTGTAGAGAGCCGAACTTCACACATGCCCAAATGTCTTGTACCATGAAACGAAGTGACTTTGAAACAGTACTCTGTAGCTGGAATTAGTCCAGTCACAACAAACCGCATCTTCGGTGCAAAGAGCGTGCACGTGGGTTCCGCTGGATAATTCATATCATCAGCCTTACAGTGCCATAACTTGTAACCTGCTATATTTTCTGGGGGAGGATATTCGGAACCCAAAACCACAGTGAGGGATGTAGCATGGACATTCTCAAATCTAACCATGTCTGGAGCAATCAAACTTGGATCTGAAAGTTTAAAAGAGCACAACAACAAAACAACCATTAAATCCCTTGATGAACACGTGTCTGAAGAAACCAATAAACAAGATAAGATACATTATCTACAATAACATCATGGATTTTTTGTGATTCAATTAGGAAGAGGTGATGAGAGAAACGAAGAAACCAGACAACTCTGGTATAACATAAATGAAAAGGTCATATGAAACTAATTACTTATTACAATTACAACGTTGGTATGTTTGCTACATAAGGTGACCAGCAAAGTTGTGGAATGCAAGTCCAGTGACTCTGGTTAGGGAGTGACAGTTGCAGAGAATTAGATTACCTTGTCTAGTAGGCTTGGGCAATGAATGCGACGTTGCATTGGAAAGCATTGAATCCAGTGACTCCACAGCAAATGCACAAAGTTTCTGAATCTCTGGTCCAGAAGAAAGCCTGTTAACAATACCCCGACCCATCTTTAATGGTAAGCCTGTTAATGGACCCACTTCAGCTTGAAGCTTCTTCACAGCTTCATCCACAATCTCATAAAGTTTTTGATACTTTTCAGTCCCTCGGAGAAGCTTATGACTCAAGAAGATACGATAGCACAGTATGTCCACTCGTCTGGTATCCTTTGCCATCACTAGTTGCTTCCTCCAGGATCTAAATACATGCAAGAACACAATGCCAATCAGATTGTTGTACACGAGGAAAAAGTAATATCTAAGCTAACTGGTACAGAAAATTAGTAATAATTACATGCTTCGTTGTGATATTACATGCTTTGCATTAGTTATAAACAGCATTCGCAGAGAAGAAATAGCAACCATTTATTTGCATCATATTAACTGGCAACAAATTCATTAGTCAACCACTTACAATGCCTTACAAATAGAAGAAAATCCATTTTTCTTTTTTATTAGTCTTCTCCGTTTTGGAGGAATTTATACAAGAACAAAAGTGCAATACTAGGAAATAATTCAAACTATAGCCAAATTACAAGTAATCAGCCAAGTAAAATGTAGTGACAGCCTAATTACAAGCAATCAATCTAATCAATTCAAATCAGCAACACCACCAACCCCAACCCCCCACCCCAGCACCCTCATGCTGGAGCATGGGTATTTCAAATGCCCAGCTTGACAAGTGCCAATTAAAGATTTTGCGGTCAACATCCAGCCAGACCAAGCAGTGCCGATCGATGTTGGCCCCGACCAAGCACAGCGGTCAACATTATGTCCGGACCAAGCACAGCGATCAAAATTTTGTCCAGACAAAGCACAGAAATCGACATTTTCTCCAGAGTCCAGACCAAACACAGCAGTTGACAATTGTCTAGACCAAGCAGCAGCCGTTGATGTATGTCCAGACCAAGCCGCTTCAACTAGAAGCAATCCTCAGCAAATAGTTAGAGTTCTTGTCCTCCACATTGAAATGGTCCTTCAAGGCCATGATGATGATCGCTCTTCAAACCAGTGGATAGTGATCATTCTTCTATATGTTGCAATTAATCTCACAGTGAGATTACGAGTTATGGATGGTACAGGTTTGGTACCCTGGCTAAAATTCAAACAAATATCCTCACTTTTATTTTAGATATCTATAACACCAGAACAAATATCTGTACCAAGCCGAGATATCAAGGCCTCGACACTTCGAATTTATTGGCCGATACAAATATCAGTACCCAGGCCCAGAACAAGGAAACAAGGTGGCAGATGTAGAAGGGTAAGGAAACACCAGCTCAACACTTTTATCTAGATTAAGTAGTGTAAGAGCCAAAATCTACCCTCTAGAAACTTGCCTTGATACCATGTTGGAAAAGAGAGGAAAATCCCTTTTTCTTGTTTATTAGTCTTCTCCATCTTGGAGGAATTTATACAAGAACAGAAGTGCAATACTAGGAAATAAATTCAAACTATAGCCTAATTAAAAGTAATCAACCTACGTCAAATCTAGTGATAGCCGAATTACGAGCAATCAATCTAATCAGTTCAAATCAGCTTAATTGTAGGTAATGAAAATAGAATAGACATCGATCAAGTAATCATAAATCAGTCAATATCTTCCTACACTATTTATCAATGAGAGAAAGAAAGAGATCTTTTTTTACAACTAGCAACAGTATCAACTCTGCAACGATGGAGCTGATATAATATTAACATATATACATGAACATGTACTTATGCATGTCTGTCAATATATATGTTGTATGTATCAACCTTTTGGCATTAGCATCAAAATAACCAAACTGTTTCAAAATAACCAAAACATTTTTTTCAATAGAAGAATGCAATCAAGCTCCAAAAGTTACGATGTCAGGAAAAACTTCAATATCAGAACTGTAGCACAATGCTGCCCACTTCACAATCTAATTTCAAAGAATCTTAACAACTCAATACGACTCATCAAATCAATCATTCATAGACTCATAGGTGTCATAGGTGCTTGGCAAGTTTCATGAAATGTTACAACTTGAAGGAAAAATGTCTAATGCTATCTCGTGTATTAAATTGGGAGCATGCAGAAAGCTTCTGTATAAGGCTCTAAAGTTATTATATCCACTCTGTCATTTTATGGGTAACAGTGATTATGATGACTGTTATCCAGATAATACCCCTTAAACTTGTCGTAAGAAAGACACAGCTCCAAAAGAATAGGGCTTGGTGTCAAACATTAACCAACTATACTTTATAAAGAAATACAACTTGCACTTTTTTTGCAGCCTACTTGAGTGAAAGTAGTTTAGTCAATAAAAAAAAGTACATCCAATAGGTGAAAGTACAGAATTAGAGGTCATATAGACTTCAAATTTATTTTACTTTATTCTAAAATTGGAATAAAGATATCTATGATTTATGCAACAGCCATGAGCTTCATATTTCTACAGAACAAAGGGTTTGGAGACAAACACTCCAGAAAGTATAAGCACTAGGGCCATTATATATGTGTCTCTCCTTCAGAGTTACCAAATACAAAACTAGTACGCTTTGTATACTCTCAAGAAAGTTCAGTATAGCTCTTGAGAAGGAGAGGGAGAATCACCCCAGGAAATCTATCCCAGCATGTGTTGTTTATGTGATTCTATGCAACGAGTCTGCTAAGATCTTCTCGAGACTGACTGATTTTTATTGATTTTTATTAGATCTAAATGCCAAAGCATTAGATGAGAAACAGAAGCCTGCTCAAACATTCTTCAACATATGCCTACATGTCAACTGAGAGAAGTCCCCGTTAAGAAAATTGCATTACAGATGATGGTTAGCCACCCATGTTTACTTTCTAATGAATAAAAAAGAAAACAAAAAATTCAGCTTGATTGCATATTTTATAAGCCCACATAAAATCTAGAATAACTCAAATTAATAAAAGGTCCCATCACAGCCACCCAAAAGAACAGCTAGAACTGATACAAGCCAGTAGATTTAAGAGTTAAACACTACTAATTGATTAACATGAAAAGAAAAGAAGAACTCAATACTGCTTTGTAAACAATTGTAAAAACTCATAAATTGTTAAATGATAAATTGCGCACTTAAAGTCCTACATAAGAATTCAAGAAGATTGCAGTTCTTTATCCGAAGTCTACGAATTTGTAGAAAAAAGTAATATGGTACATTAATGAAACTTAATCATGTAAATTAGTATACAACCACTGTAGTAAGAAACTAAGCCCACAGATTAAGTTATTACGCATTTTTCATCTTAAGATAGTGCAATAAAATAAATATAAAATCATAAATTCGAATTAAAATTAGCAATATGTCCATTGTGCAATACATTTAAAAAAAACACTGGGGGGCGTAGGATAGACTTATAAAAAGAAAAATGAAAGCCATCACGATTCTACGGAATTGTCCATAAAATTTTGTGAAATATAGAGTGACCATAAAATATAAAATAAAAGAAGATAAAAAACAGAGTTAATATGTGCAAATATTTACCCGAGCAAATCATTCACTTTGCCGCAAGATACACAGTAAAAGCTCCCATCAAGTCCCCTGCGTCTTCCCTCTTTGCCAATACCACAACTTTCACGTTTTAAAGCGCACTCAAGGTGGCACGACATGCCACATGAATTACCCTGGAATGGCGGCTCCGAGCTGCAAACCAACCAAAGGCTCGGGTCCTTGTTGTCATCAAACTGATAGCAGATGCAACATGAACACCTCTTGCAAAATGCACCTTCTCGATTTAAGGTAGCTCTGCAAGCTGAGTTTTTGCAGAACGTAGTATTAGCTATGTCACTCCCACTACTATTGATTGAAATACTGTTTTCTGGAACAGGTAGTCGAGATGGATTCTCAGTTTTCCTCTGCCTTTTGGCAGTTCTTTGGCCAGGTGCATCGGATGATTGTGGTTTAAGGTCTGTAGAAACCTCATTTCCCCCTGGTTTCCTTTCAGACACAACTTTCAGAAGGTGCTCTATTATTTTCACTTTTGTCAAGCCAGTATATTTCCTTTCTTTCCCCATTTCTGCACATAGGATCTGTAAAATCTCCTGACGGCTCCATGACTGTAGCACTTCACAGGCACCGTGTGACCGCTTTGATATTTCATATACAAGCTCTCTCTTTTTCTCCACACTTAACTTACTGCTTTTTGACTGATCAAGTGCAAGTCCTGTAACCAAGATGAATGAATATGTATATCAGTATATCGAAAGTAGAAGAGTCAAACTGAGGAAAGAAAAACATAGATCTCTGAAAAATTCCTAAAAGAAGGGTAAATATATTTAGAAAGAGATATGGGCAATGAAACAAAAAGATTTTCGCCAGAAACACCATACATTGAATCAAAATTCCTCTTCTGCATCTTTTTTCAATTAGGATCATCACTTTAAATCCATATAACCATAAGCATGACATGTCAACAATAAAGAACAAAAACATGATATAGGTAGTAGCACAAATCCCAAAACAACTAACATGCACCCTTACAAAAGTGTCAACTAATCTCCGTTGCCTGCCACTTCAGAGACTCATTAGGAATCCCAGTCCAGTCTTTAATTTTAGTCATGGAGACTCATCAGAATCCCGGTCCAATCTTGAATTTTAGTCGTGGAGTAAACTTAGTATTAAATTAAACAAAGTATATGCAACACTAACATCATTAGGAAAATGGTTGACTTTCATTTACAAGACAGCCTAACTACACCAAATATAATAAGAATTGCATGGGATGGTCACACATGATTGGGTAAGATCCATCAAGCCCACAGGAATCCTGGAACTAAACACAAACTCAGTTGACTTTGGAATTCCCTTGGCTCTGCATTTTCTTAAGAGCCTACACATGACTTATTTGATAAGGTAGCGTAGTCATGAACATAAACTACTACCAAAAAAATAAAATTCAAGCTTACTTCTCCTAAATAATGCAAGGAGATAATATTATGCAGTGAAAAAGAGACCACTTCATTATATCTGATTAATAGCAGCTGAACAACTCAGAAATCTACCCTTCACAATTTAGCTCTGAAATGCTGAATACCATCACGCGGGAGATGATCTAAAATCAAACATCAATCTAGAAGCTACAAGACCATCAATATTCATCAATACCTATTAGAACCCATAAGCTCGAATCAAAACCAGAAAACACTAAATTCGGGAAGAAAAAAAACCCACAATTTTCCTTCAAGCTGACTACCATGCATATTCCAAATCCAGCAAAAGAGTCGAACTTTATTGCCCAATCAAGAAAATTATCAAAACCAAGCATCCACAACTATTAAGAATTAAAACCCAGAAACAATTTGAGCATAAAAATAAAAATAAAAGATTAAAAAAACAAAAGGGTACCATCAGATGAAGAATCCGTGGCCATAGTTATTGAATAACAAGCAGTCCAGCCTCCACATTACCACAAAGAGCCCAACTTTTGTGAACCTGGAAATCAGAGAAACAATTAGGACACACCCAGAGACCACCACATCACATAGGAACAAAAATAGTAAAAGAAGAAAAACCCCAAAAAGAAAGACAGAGAAACAAAAGGGATTATGAATGAAGAGAGAGAATGAGAGGGAATAGAATAACAACTACCAAGAAAAAGACGCTTGAAATTCTGCCACACAGCCCACGAATCCATGACTTCAATCTCTCTTTCCTTTTCTCTCTGTTCCTTTCAGGACCCGAAGATGCAGTGAAAGGAGATTCGAAGAGGGCTCATAATCTGCAGCTTCTTCTTCTTCCTCGAATTGTTAAGAGAGGGACAGAGGGAGTTTAGTGAGAGAAATTGAGAGAGAAAGAGATGGGAAAAAGTATCAAATCCCCATCAAAATTTAAGAGAGAGAGTAGAGAGGCTATGACCATGAATTGAGGCTACGACAAGCGCAAAAGCGGCTGCATGTCATCTTCTTTTTCACCTCTCTCCTCTCTCTCTCTCTCTCACTCACTCACTGACTCACTCATCTGATGATATTGCTTAATTACTTGGGCCTTAGTTTTCCTTATTTTTGTGGGTTCATTATTTATTGATTTTATTATTGTGAAATACTAAATTACTGTACTAACCTTTTTCTTTTTTCTTTTTTCAGTTGTGATTTATTATTTGATGAGTATTTGAGTCAAGGGGAGGGGAGTTTCTCATATACACACTACTAAAGTGTCATGGGGGTTCGAATATTAGACAACTAGTGTGTAAGTCAAGACTTTTTTCTATTAGGCTATACCTCATTAATAGTATTTGAGTTTTCATATGTCAAAGAAGACCATCAAAATGTGACAACGTGTGATGTGTTAATATTGATTATTTTTTTCAAAGTTGTCTATAATAATTTCTCATGAAAAGAGGTACAAAGCAATTATGGTGCCGAATATGGGTAAATCTTCTCTAATGATCAAACATAATAACAAACTAAATTAATATGGGGAGAAAGAGCATAAAGTGAAAGAGCAACCGAGAAAACTGTAATTTTTTTTTTGGACAATAGTTGGATCCTAACTAATCACGTAGCCAAAATCGGTGAATATAAACTAGCCACAAATAGCCATTACAATTACGGAGAAATCTAACACCAACATTAAGATAATTTGGTGCGTATCCATTAACAATCATGCATGATTGAAGAAACTCTGGCATAGGCATCCCAATTAAGATTGCAAAATTAGAACAATTAAACATAGATAAAGCTTGAAAAAAACCAAGCCAAAGCAATACAATTAAAAACTCTCACAAAAGAGAGGCAAAAAGCTCTCACAAATGAGAGATGAAAATTACACATAAAATCTAAAGAGAGTTTATGAGACTTGTTCCAAAAATAAAGAAACTAAATCAGCCGGATTGCAACCCTGTTGTTACAAAGCCAACTTACTGCCCGTAAGCACCAAAAGATAACATATCTGCACCAATCGACTTTCTTTTTCAAGTAGATACACCGATAAATGATAGATCCACAAAGATCTATTATAGAATTATGCCTTTGTTTCTAACATTTGAATAGATGCTTAGTTGTTGAGTTAATAAATGCAAGATTTTTTTTTTTTAATAATATAAGCGTTAGTGGGCGAGAAGGGGAATCAAACCTTGGACTTCGCTTGTAGGGGTAAAGGCTCTTAATCACTTGAGCTACAAGCTCCTTATAAATGCTAGACAAATTCGACATGTGTAATTATGTTGTTAGGCTACATAAAGTTGTGAGGATGAAAATGTCCTTACCAACAAGGAGCCAAATATTGTCTTCCTTCTTCCGATGGATTGAGGGAGGACCCAAAGAGGGCTATAATTGTCAATTCTGAAGTAACACTGAAAAACTCAGATTGATTCTGTTGTGTGCCAATAAGCCAATTGAATAGAATGAGAAGAAAGACAAGGGGGATGGATTTGTCAATGCATAAGGAGTGCCCCCACATGTATGATATGAGTGTCAGATAAGGCGAAGGGTAGGGTTGGTTATGCATCATTTCTTAAAGTTTGACAGTTTGTTCGCTAACATATAAAATTGTACAGTAAATCAATGATAGTGCTCCCCATGCCAACCAACCCTTTGCCTTGCCAAACCCTAGTTTAGCAATGGTTGGTACCAATCAAATTTTTCTCTATTTTACCCTTCTCAATTCTAAGCATCTCTTATTTAATGGTATGCTATTTTTTGATGTGTTTCGTGATTACAAAGTGGACTTGTAACTTATGTAATTGAACTTTCGCTATTGCATTCAAGGTCATATGTTTCGTGATACCACATTTATTTCGTCAAATATGACACTAAATTTTTGGCATTGACAAATTTGAGTATTAGTTCCTTTATTACTAGAAGACCAAGAAAACTATGAAAATTAGATCTAGGTTCCTTGTGCACCTTTAAATTTTTTTTACAAATTTTACAAAAGTTCTATAGTTTAGAATGTCGTAATTTTCATCAAAATATAAAGTGATTCTTGAACAAGTACATGTGTTGAGAGTGTAAGCATTTTTTGACAATTGGCATTTAGCAGAAAAAGTTTTGTAAGTGTTTTTGAGTCATAAAAGCTTTCCTTCTCTAGGAAATACTTATAAGTGTTTTTTCCATGCTTGAATATTTAATAAAAATTCCAACGTTCTTCAAATGAGCATAATTGCTTCCTACAAAAGCAGTCATAAATGACTATTCTTATAAAGCACTTTTATGACTTAGAATTTTTCTACTAAATGCTGTCAGAAACGCTTTTGACAGAAAGCCATTTCAACATTTCCATAAGCAGTATGAAGCATGACCTCAATTTAAGAATACATTTCGTGAGCTTAGTACTTCTGTTGCAAATGCAATCATTGTTTACCTACATTGATTGCAAGAAGTATCTGCTGACATTGATATGAATTATATACACATGCTGTAGGGGAAAAGGAAAAGATGGAGAGAGGGGGTGTTTTATTTATATAAGGTAATTATTGGTGGTATTGCATGGTGACAGATGATGCTATATTTAGAGTTGATTTAACAGCAATGGATAAGATTGGATGTAGTGTCGTCTTCGCACAAGTCATGTAAGTTCACGGCACGTAAACATGTTTTGCTTTTGAGGGCAGGGAGGACGGTCGGTCCTGACTCGTGACTCGCTTAAGCCATTATTATTATTATTATTATTATTATTATTATTATTATTGTTGAAATTACTCCCAACATTTTCTTTTTCTTCTTTTCAAATTTCTATTTTTATATGGCAGTTAAAATTTGTTTTAATTTTTAGAATATTGAGATCCTTCGTTATTGTTTTCTTTGTTTCATTATAAATAAATAAAACTTTATTTTTCCAAAAAGTTATCATGGTCAATGTATTTGCTTGAAGGCTTAAGCGAGTTATTAACTCTTTTAAAATTGATGATTTTATTAAAAATATTTCTTCAAAAAACAAAATTAATTCAACAATTAGACCTTAAGAGTGTATGTGCAATCTAATATCTGAGGTTAATATTGTCATTTGAAGCAATTTTTTGATGTTGCCAATAATTTTTAGGTGCAAAATTAACATAAGGGATTTTGTGAAAACAATTAGAAACCTCAGTAGGTGTTCGTGTAATTCTAAAACCTAAAGGAGTTCTGTGAAAACACCAAACTCAGGAGATGTTAATGTAAATAACTCGGCTCAAGGTCACATTGTCAAACTTCTTGTTTTAACTTCGAAGGCAGCTGATCAAACACTACATTGATCCAAAGATCGTAGAGTCATATTAGCTGGGCTTGATAGAATACAATATTTTCTCTCAACAAACCTCACAATACAAACTCTCTTGACTAATATAGTGCTAACCCAACAAACCCTCAACTAATCCTAGCCTAACTGATGTTTAACAAACCAACCATAGTGCCAGCTCATCAAGTTGACTTACTTATATATGGAGTCTTATCAGGTCTGGATGTGATAATAACGTACCTCCTCTTTCCAAGAACATCACAAGGTCTTGAAGTTATGAATATCCAGAAAGAAAAAAATAAATAAAGCTTACGACATAGAATGGGCTACACAAGAACAATGGAAAATTCTGCCCAGTCGGTCCGGTTAACCGCACCGCATTCACCCTTTGTAAGTATGGTACCATTTTCATACAAATAAAGCCGAAAAAATATTAAGTAGAAAATTCTATGCTTCCCATGATAAATAATAAGAGGATGGTGTTACATCACAATACATATATATATACACACACACACACAAATCATAAACCGTTTCAATATTCAATTATGTCTTATAAAATCGCTTCAAGAAAGTACTAAAATTTCAATAATTCAATTAAGTGGCCAAATGATATAGGATTCAAGTGATTTTTTTTATAGAGATGATATTTGAATGAGTATCTACAAAATAGACGGTTTGGATTAATGAAATACAATACGAAGTAAGCCCTACAAAGATGTCTCTCAAATAAGCTAATTTGAAAGATCCCTCGATGAAAGCTATATATCCAAGCCAAGCTCTCATGTGAGACATTATTGAGCAGTTGAAGAATTGAAAGATAAACTATTTTATTCTTTTCAATTATATATTTGAGAAAGAGACGTATGCCTAACAAAGCCATCAAAAGATTAATTATTGGAGATAAGGGGGAAGGAGATGAGCTAATTGGGCGCCGACAAATTAAGATTTTGTCATAAAACTCCATACGAAATGGTTGGATGAAATTAAAGAGGTCGTGAATATTCAGCTATGTTTCTTTTCTTGTGGGCGTTAGGAATCAATTATCAAACCGACTGCTTTGCATTCGACCAAAAAAAAAAAACTGCTTTGCCACATGGATTCCTAGGAATGGACCGGACGGAGTGATTGGTGTGGTAATTATACTGGGTTGATCATCTACTCAACCCCCAGCAGTCGTACAAGGATATTATTATTCAACAACTTAGCTGCCGGCTAGTATTCTATTCTAATTGTAACTTTTATATACATTATTGGTTTATTCCCGATCAAATTAAATTTTCACGGTTTAATATAGTATCTTTGCAAGCGGTCCTGAGTTTAATTCAGGTTCGCCATTTCTTCGTAGGTTAACTTGATTTTTGAGAATTAGGACAAACATGCACCAACTTATCTGTCGACAGATAAGATGAACCTTCATGTGAGGAAATATGTAAGTTTGATATACATTATTGGCCCATTTTTCAACAACTTAAGTTGTTGATACCAATGATTGTAACAATGATAAGATCCTAATTCTCACAAGGCTAAGAGCATATGTTAGTTTTTAAAATGTCTTATTTATAGTGTCTATCTAATAGTTTAGAAGCCTTATAAAAGAAGTGGACGCTTTAACACAATGTCTTCAAGTATAATTTTTGGTTGAGAAATTAAAATAGAATGTTAAAAGGTTTGTAATTTGTAAACCCGAATAATGCAAATTATACAAATTAGCTATGAATTTAGTGGTATTTCTCTTTTTTCTCAGCATTAGAAGAGGCCCCAAATTTGAATTCTCATCTCTCATTAATTAAAAAAAAAAGTACGGGCTAGTTTAGCATTGGTGTGCCGTGAAAATATGTCAGATTTGCTGTGAGAGAAAACAGTTTAGCGTTTGGTAAACTTTTTGTTAAAAGTGTAGTTGGTACTATTTCCCGAATAATCAAAAAATGATTCCTACATAATCATTAAACTCAGCGCCACTTCAAAACTGATTCCTGAATAATTAGAAAAATGAAAAAGTGATTTTCTCATTGTTTACCAAACGGGCTGAGCTTCCCAAATTTTTTAAAAAATCACTTATCACCCCAAATAAGTAATGTCAAACGGGCACTAAGTACTTGAACATAAAGGGCAATGGTCAATAAGGTCCAACCCAATGGAAAATAACCTTAACTTGCAAACCAATAGTCTCATATTTAAACCCCATAGCACCTTGACAGTATGTGTGAGAAAACTCCCCTCCCCAATATCGATGGTTGACAGGGCAATGGTTGCACTAGCTTGACTGCTAGTTTTGGAGTGTTATTATTTGGATTAGGTATAGATAATAATGTTTAGAATAAATTACTCCTTGGAAAAAGTAGTTACCTGCACTTTAATTAAAGCCACCATCTGTGGCCTTGTAAACGAACCATATTTGCACGTTACCTTCACTTGCGGAGACCCGTTGCACTTTCAAGTAAATAAAATTGAGATTTCACTGCAACATGGAGTTTAATATTAGTTACTTCCTTCCCCCAGACAGGGTGAAAAATATTAACACCACCATGATGGACGGTAAACTGGTAATTTCCAGTTTGCTATGCACCTGAAACTGCAGCTGGTGAAGTAAATAATAATAATTATCACTACTACGTTTCACTATTTGCGTGACGAAACATTGCGCGACGAAGATAAACTCGTCGCGCAAAC
>NC_024127.1:36084110-36111188 GCF_000346735.1 Prunus mume
CGACGAGTAATTTCGTTGCGCAAGATGTGTATGCGCGACGAATAAGATGTCGTCGCGCAAGGTTCATGTAGTTCGCGCGACGGACAATTCCGTCGCGCAGTGTTTTTTGCGACGACCTCTGGTTCGTCGCGCACATATTTGTGCGACGGACAATGAGGTCGTCCCGAAATGTTTTTTGAAACGAAGATGTTATACGTAGCGCAAACTGCGCGACGAATGACATTTGTTCGTCGCGCAAATCCTTTCTTCACGACCTTTGCGCGACGGATTGTGCGCGACGAATATTCTGTCGCGCATAATGATGTGCGACTAAAATCGTTTTTGCGCGACGAAAACCCTTTCGTCGCGCAAAGACTAAAATGTAGTAGTGTATAATAATTAGGCTGCAGGAACAAGAAATTCATTAAACAACAACAAATCCACCTACCTCAGCCACTTGGAGGAGCAAATGGTTGAGGACGACGTATGATATATAAGGGTTGGTTTTATATGTGTTGTTTCCTTTCATCTATGTGGTCCTTGTAGACAATTAATTAATTATGAATTATGAAATGATTGCATGATTTCATGGGAATGGCAATTGCGTTCTTGTGTGTGATTCTGGGTTGTAATGATATTACGGGATTGAGATTATTCAATTTCTCATGTGTACATAGAGACCAGCACTGCCGACACTGTTGCCATCGGTATAATATGTATGGACGATGATGTTGATATTTCACATGTTTAGGATATGATATTAATAAATATCTACTTATATTATAACACGTGAACGACAAAATAGAAAAAGAAAAAGGGGGTTAGTGTATGTCCATAAATGATGATAATCTATTATCCATAAGAGTGTGTAAAGAATCATTGAGAGAGAGCATCAAAGTGAGTGGCGATTACTCCATTTATTTGCTTTTGGCTAAAAGTGCATACAAGACAACATGATCAAGCAAGCACACAGTTTCTTGAGTGCACTAGAAGCCAGCTTTTGACAAAAGAATATCATTTTTTTTGGTCCAAGCCTTCAAATTTTTGAGAGCTTGACGGCAGGGCAAGCTCTTACTTTGACATTTTCTTTTCCGCCATTGCCCTAGGGTTTAACACTACAAAAGTCTCATTTCCAAATAGTCCGATGGTGATGTTATTTATTAAATTATCACACTTACCAAAACACACCCCGAATTCCAAATACGAATTAGTCGGGTCAATTTTGGTACAAAATTCAGACTCAAAGCCAAGAAAGTCATTATAGCCATGCCGAAGTTTGGGAAAAAAAGCCTCCCTGTGTTCACGCCTCTCTTTAATCAATGATTAAGTCGATGAATTCTTTTGGCACAGCCTAACTCATGAACTTAGACAGTTCCTAGATCCCCCCCGAGGGATATTTAATTTCTGGTTTAGACATTGATTATGAGGGCTGCAGATCCTCATTACTTGAGCAATAATAGCTCACAGGCCCATTCAATTTGGTCTTATATCCAATGTCAAACCAACCAGTAGCCAAAGGGCTCGGCCTTAACCTGTATGAAACATGAAAACCCATTTATTGCTTTAAACCATTTATTTAGGTAGTGAATTACCTCTTGCAAAAAATATTAAAAAAAGAAGAAGGAATATTAGTGAAACTTGTTTATACAATATCTGATCGAGCATTATTGATAAAGATCCAACGGTAGGATGACGATCATGCATGTTGAAAGCCTATAGTGAGCTTGGAATCGCTTAACATGTGTTAAATTTCAGAGGAACAAACTAACAGCGCACTGCTAGCAACATCAATATTGTCCCCAACTTAACCACTTACATAACCCAATAGGTGTGTGGAGTTGTTATCACAAAAGACATCGGTATCATTGGTATAGTTGAACCATTCATTATATGGTACATATATTGATTTTGTCAAGTTTTTAATATGGGACTTTATATTCTTCAACAACTTGTCCTTTGCCGAACCACGTGAACACGCCGAAACTCCCTTCGGCAAGGGACGAGGCATCTACCTTCAACATAAGGAAAGAGCACAGCTCCTCTTTAGCAAGTCACATGTCGTGTCGCTTTGACCAAGGCACTTGCAGTGCCGCTAAACATGAGGGACGCATGTCGTTATGACAAGTGATTCTACTAGTATGACATTGAAGAAATCACAAGAGGTGCCTCCCACTCCTTGCCTATAAATAGGCACGCACTCCAATGCACCAGATAATAGTTAATTTGTACGTGTATTGTTACTTTGTCGAATCAAACTCATCAAATCACATTTGTGCTAACTTAAGTAATGGAGTGCCTTCGGCCGGTACCACATTGATGCCAAAGTTCTTACCGTGCTTCTCTTTCCTACAGATCTCCGCATCAACTGCCAAAGGATGTCCTTGACCGAAAGCAGACTTACTTCAATTTGGTTCCATTTTTGGATATCAACAAAACTGATGCTATAAAGAATAGGTAAGAGTAAAGCTAAGTGAACAGTATTTACTAATCTCATCCTTAACTTCATCTTAATTATTATCTGTTTCTGTTCATAGAGTTGTAACCCTATAAATACATCTACACCTGAATCGATCAAGCTTTCCCTAAAATTTTCCATTTGTATTAAGAATTCCTTATTTACTTGCTTCTATTAGAAATATAGTTACCAAAATGGACGGTAAACCTGGTTGAATTTATCTTATTGAAAGCATAAATATGTAGAAATTATCGTAAGTACCTTATATGCCATGTGACATGTCAATGTAGTACGTCAAATTTACCTAAATTATAACATGTATACTATAACTAATACGCTATGCTGAATTTAGGGTATCGTTCCACATCGGCATGCATGTCACAATGGTACCGACACCACATTGGCATGTCACAGTGGTGTATGAGATAGACAGAAGGTTTTCGATCTCTTGGGCAATGGTAGTTGTTTTTGGAATATATTGATGCAGGGTAATATATGGCCAATTAGGAATTCGCACTCAAGCAAGTTGCTTCACACGAAAATAGCCAGCATGTTATTGTTTTCGATCTTTCAGCAGCAATCCAGCAAAGTAGCAAATTCAACCTTATGGGATCAACAGAATGTCTAGGATTTTTCTCCTGTTTCATTATTTTGTTTTCAATTTTTTTATAGTTATTTATTATTATTTATGAATATTTAAGAATTGTTCAAGAATATTGGACCTTTGTATGTTTTTTATTTAAGCAGAACTAAATGCAATTCATTATCCCTTTTTGTACTTGGAATTATAGTAGAGTAACATGCATTTGATACGCCAAGTTGATATAAGTATACAGATGGGAAAATGCAAATGTCTGCTCCCCCCTGCCATCCATTTCAATTTTCTTATCCGTCGCATCTCTGCTATTTTCAATCAATGTTTTATAAAGTTCTTCAACGATTTTCTTTCCATGAATGTTGGAAACTTAATACAAAACCCTATACCAAAGATATATACAGGTTATAGCAAGACGATCATTATCCGAATCGAGCTTATGGGGAAGTCATGGTGGCAATGTACAAATTACTGGAGGTTTTTCACCCAAGGTAGCCGAATAAGCAAAACGAGGTGTATGAATTTGTCTAGACAAAAGATATCATCGAAAACTTACAGCAACTTGCCAAACAAAGGCCGCCTGACATAATTATTGGCCCTAGTGGCAGGGTTATGACTGGTTTTAGATTCGACATATTTACTAATGCATTGTTGAAGTTGATGCTCATGAGGTGGCCATGGCGTGTCAACTTTACTGATTAAAATATCAGAAAACATAAACCCTGCCTGATGAAGGTGCAGTAGGGTGCATCAACGTACAAGATTTGCAGTACTTTGTTGTGTTGATGCTTTCATTTGGACTGAAGAGGGACCTCATCAATGGCTAAAGTTCAATAATCCAGGAGATAGAGACGTGCTACACCTTTTTATTCTTGTCACTTATCTATCTGTGATGTTGGTTTGTTTGGAATGCGCCTTTAATTAAAACTCTAAACAATATAAAAAGTACACGAGACTTGTCTTCTACTTTGATTTTAACTTATTCCTTGCCATTAACACCTAACTTGGTCATTTCATTTGGAAACAGACAATATCTCATGATCTAGTCATTGTAATCTTTTTATTCCTCTCTCTCTCTCTCTCTCTCTCTCTCTCTCTCTGTACATTAATTCCTTTGATGAAGCACTTTTCTAGCTTTGAGACATCACTCATCACAACAGCATGCAACAACAATAAACTTCTCATTGGCTAACTTATCCGCCTTTGTGAAGAAGGCTTATCCATGTTGCCCTAGTTTAATTGGCGAAGAAGTACACTTGCATATATCTTGACATGCAGCCTCCTGCCTTAGTTTGAAGTTTCTCCATTAATATTATTAAATGGAGATCCAGTGCTAAATGTTGGAGGCACCATGACTGAAGAAGAAACCTTGAACCTCTTACTCCTTGACCCCTCCTCACTATCATCATCACCAACACTAATCCTACTGCCCATCTGATTATCTGGGCTATCTATCCACCCCATAATTTGGTCCATAATGTTCCCTTCCCCAATTTCAGACCCTTCTGAGTCCACCCCAGCTTGCCTGAACCCGTGAGCCCACTCCGCACTGCAGTCTGAGATACTAGAGCTTTCCCAAGAGGAAGGCTCAGTACTAGTACTACCTTCTCCGTTATGAGGCACAATGATGCTAGGCTGCACCACTTTCTCGATATTCTTCATATCAATTGAAGGGTTTATTGGGTTTTGGTATTGGTATTTCCTGAAGTGGAAAATACTTGCAAAAGTGAAGTGATCACTCACCCTACTCTTGGATGACTTGTTATGATCACTACTCCTAGCCATGATGCTTTGGAGGTTCTTGCTTAACTTGGCCTTCAAGGAAGAGAAGCTAAGCCCCCCTGTGCCGCCATGTCTGCCATCAGACCCCGACATAAAGCCCCCATTGGAAACAGAAGAGACCAATGGACTTGAGTTGGGGTTCGTAGCAGGCCCAGGAGACACAAAGTTGGTACGTGCGTTTTCGCCACGTAGGGCTCTGGCAGCTTCATCATAAGCTCTTGCTGCTTCTTCAGGTGTGTCATAAGTGCCTAGCCATAGCCTCACACGTTGAGATGAGTCCTTGATCTCAGCTACCCATCTTCCTGACGGCCTTTGCCTAACCCCAACGTACCTTCGAAGTGCGGTTTTCGTAATTGATGGGGATTTGGTTACCATGGTTTTGTTGTTGGTGGGGCTGCTGGTTGCAGTTGTAGTTTTTGTGAATACTTCAGGTCCTGCCATTCACAATACAAATTTTTAGCTAGGGTTTCTAGCTAGGAGCTCGTGTAGTATTGGAGCTTTGATTAGGCTTTTCTCTAGAGTGGCATGTGAAAAATACATGGGGTTGGGTTGGCACTATATATAAGGTTTGCTCCAAGAATTGATGAATACTAGTTTATTATAGGCATATACCCATCTCTATTATTGTTTTGTCTTCACCTTCATCCCCTGTCCAATTTTATATTCTTAACCGTGTGCATGATTTACTTCCAACTTGCCTTAGCTTGGCTTAATAAGCGGGAGCTTGGCTAGCTAGCTGCTAAACACTTCAAAAGCCCTAATCCCTAATGATTAATGATTCAACAAAACACTCAATGTTTGTGGGATTAATAAACTCAAGCACCAAATTTCAGCAATATTGATCAGTGTCTAAGCAGTTTATCCGTTGAGTCCGTTCTAACATATAGCATTCGATGAATCGATTCAAATTACATATAACACACGTACCACATTCAAATTCATAATTTAATACCAAGAATTTATTAAAATTTATAATTTTCGATATATATCACGCGGTGTATTAGATACACACAATAATTTCTTCGCATGCATAAACGATGCTCTGTGTATGTATCAGTAGGTATAACAACAAATCTGAACCTGTGGCTTAATCTTTAGCCGAGCCAAACCTGCTTGACAAAAAAATGGAAAAATACGTAGACAATCGGACAGAAGAAAAGGCGGTCCGCGCTTGTCTGCTTGTAAATGAAGAACGGATTTGGAACGTCGGATTGGAATTTTAAAATCCGGCTGGTAAGTTGGTTTAAAACTTTATATATGTTGGATGATTAGTGATGACGCAAAGGAAACCCTCGGATTTTAGTACTTGGCGACTTGGAGATCCAATTATGGTGGGCCCCACCACTCCATACTTTGTCCTTTCTACTGTTTGTATTTTCCTTCCCAAAATACCCTTCACTTTCCACGTATTGATTGGTTTGCTTTGGGACCATTGATTTGTTTTCCAGTGAGATTAGTGGGTTAATTGGACCTATGGTTTGTCTTAATCTTGAATCCGTGGCCCTTGGATAGTTGGGATTAGGACTATAGTCGTTTAAGTGAGGCCGTAGATTCCTATTATTTCATTCCTCTTTAGAGTGAAGTGGAGAAATTGGCAATTAGCATATCATCATTTTTTGTTTCTTCTCCTTTGCACATTACACATGTAAGAATGACACGTGGCACGTGCCATCTTAGCCAAATAATCCGAGGGTTGAGGATGGTTTTAAGTAGGGGAAAATATTTGTCGTATTCTCTCGTAAATATAAACTTTTATTTTCATGTCAATTATAATTTAATATGTATGTAGAAAATTTTCTTTTTATAAATTATTTTTATACATGTGTCAATTAATTGTGATTTATCGGAAGAAATAATGTCTCCTTACAGCGAAAGAAAGCAAGCAATATCTTTAATTAAGAAGCTTATATTGTGGTTGGTATGAAACCTATGTTGAAGCGAACACGTTTCCTTAGCAGTAGAGAGTTGTACTTTCTAATCATCTAAGGTATTTAAATTGTCTGTTAATTGATGTTGTGTAGCAGATTCAATCATTCACAATTTTGCATATCGATGTTATCAACAAATGACTTGGTCACTCTCTGGATTGTAAGGAATGGAGTTTAGTTAAGCTTCAAGTTGACTGCTTTTGCTTCTTACTCACTATCCAACAATTTGCATTGTATTTGAGAAAATGACAACATCATTGGCAATTTGTCAATTTGGCATTGCATAAAAGCTAACATTGGGTTTTAATGCTATAACTAAAGTTTCCAAAGGCATAAAGACATATACCATGCCACTCTAGGGAGGGATAATATTATCATCTGTTGAGTGATATATGTATGATGATAGTAATGTCTTGCAAACTCTTCATGCATGAGAATTAGGGTTTTGGTCAAAGCATAAGATAATTTCAGTCAATCCAATTGAGACTTTAAAGAGTAGGCCAGTACAATAAAACCGCTTAAGCTAGTCATGTAGGTTCTATTTGGATGGAAGGATTCTAAATTTATGGATTTATATGAAATTATAAGATAAAACTGTTTGTATAAACTATTATAATCCATGTATGCCAGGATTTGGATAAGAAAGAAAGGAAGAAAATAACAGGGCCAGAGCCACAGGAATATTTGAAATTGATTAGAAATTTGAAATAACAAGTGGACACATATACATGTCTTAGTGTCGTGTCAACATGGACACATATACAAGTCTTAGGGTCGTCGCCACGGGGTAAAAAGTGGGCTTGCTTGCTCAAGGTGGCGAGTCCCACATCATACGTTTTATGTGGAACTTGGAAATGATATTTTTCTTGGGCTCAAATTGTGAATTTGAGATCATAGAATGAAAGTGCATCTTACAAAGAGTTCATAGCAAGTTTATGATGATTTTTTGCTAAATTTTGGGTGTCGAGCCAAGGGAAATTCGAGAATCCTAAGCGGCCGAATCCAAGTTGAGAGGCCTCAAATACTCGATTTAGGGACTAGAGTATGGTACATGTGTGGTGATGTAGAATTGGTGAATGAGAAATGAGGACAAAAAAAAAATGAAAACAGAATCTAAAAAATGAATATTTTAAAGCTATTTTCAAAAACCACCGTTATTTTGAAAACTAGTTTCCGTTTTCAACTATTATGAAAAATGCTTTCATTTTTCCGTTGTCAAAAAACGAAAATTTTATCCAACGATCAGTTTTTAAAGTTTTCCCTTTTCTTTTTTGTTTGTTTATATCTTACTTTCTTTTTTCCTGTTCGTTTTTATGGTACTCAAAATTTTAAAGCATTTTTTTAAAGTTGATTTTGTTTACTTTTAACTTTCTCTTTTGCTTTTGTTTTTGGGTAATGATTTCCCCACTCCAATTTTATCCATTTACACTCTTTTTTTAGTTATAAAATGAAGTGTAAGTGGATAAAATTAGAGTGGGGAAATCACCACTCTTATTTTTTTAACACTAAGTTTCTTGAAGATGAGTCATCTCGGATTCTCGGGTAATATAAATGAAAAGTTGAGGGGCCCAAGCCCAATAGGAGCATGGCTTGCGGTATTTCTTATTGCCACGAAGAGGTGAATTGATAGGACAAAAAGGCCCTTAAGTGATGTCTTATCTTTTAACTGTTGAATCAGACTAATCAATTTGATCCAACGGCTAACCAATTTGATCCAATAATTAAAAGATAAGATCTCACCTAAGAGCCATATATAAAGTCCTCACTGTAGAATTCTTAAAAACGGGGAGACCACGGTTTTTTAATTAAGAGAAGATGTCCTGCCAAAAAAAAAAAAAAAAGAAATAGAAGATGATAAGCAATAGTCCTCCCCATCTAATATGTCGAAGCCCAGTAATAAGGCCACTAGGCCCACTAGACCCATGAAGTTTTATTCATGCACTATAGTAATTGGGTTTTGGGTTACATGATCTTTTTGTTACGATCCATTTATTTCCTTCTTCGATTCTCAACATTAATGGACTCATTTTTACAAATGTAACCTATACAATTCTTACAACTCACATTTGATGCATCAAAAATACCACAAAAGGTTTAAACTTTTATAATGCTATACAATCGAATTCTTTTCCTAATTGTCTTTTTGCTAACTTTCTCACATGAAATAGGCCTTACATGGGTCACATGATATGAGCTCTAAATGGATTCCACAATATCATAAATCTTATTACGTGTGAGAGAGTTGAAAACAACTAGGAATTTGTAACTTAAGTGATGAATTAAGAGGAGATATTATTATTATTATTATTTTGAGGAGTTATTCAAATTTCTTAATTTTTCTAATGTGGGACATTTTTAATGAGGAGAAAAACTTATATCGGGGATACCACCATGACGCTATCCCAAGCCAATCACTCATTGTCTTGTGTTTTAACTTTCCAACATGACAATATAACTTTCTGACATGACAATGCGTGATTGACTTGGAATACAACCACAATAACATCTCCGTTACATGTAAGTTCTTTTACATGATGAGAGAGTTCGAGCCCTCCAACCTAAAACTAAAATAAAAACAAGAACAAACGGTTGAGATTGGAGAGTGAAGAGTACTAGAGAGTGAGGTTGAAAGGTCCATGTTGATGCATGTGTATTTTACCTAACAAAAAAGGGTAAAAAGAATAAACAATGAGAACAAACATGTAGAACAAGAAAATTTACAGCGTTTTGTTTGGGCTGGTCAATTATTGTACATAAATTAAAGAGGCTACTTGCCCTAGTGGCCACTATTAAAAATGGTACAGATCAATATCCAGTCTCAAGAAACAGCTATCAACAGCCACATCCTATCAATTATTTATCATTGGAAAAAAAAAAAAAAAAAAAAACAGAAGAAGAAGAAGCTCTGTACATGAAGGTGAAAGAATATAGATTCGATTTCCCAAGTCCAAGTCCAACATTCAACCGCACACGTCGCCGAAAACCCCAGTCAGCCAGCACGTGCGGCCTCATTGCCCCATGATTATTATATACTTAGCGAACAGCATCCACAAATTATTACAATAATTACTCCCGCAGAATAATTAAAGAATGTAAAAGGAAGAATATAAAGCAATGTTTAAGATGGCTATTAGTGTATTATTACTAGTCCTACTTTTATTATTGTGTGCTTCAAATCCACGAGTCCTTGTTCACATCTCCAAACGCATTAACAAGGCTCATGCCGAAGATGCTATTTGGCTCCTTACATGTAAAGAGTCATTCCTTCCGTACAGACTAATCACAGTCTGGCATATATATGCAAATGTAACAAAGAAAAGTTTATACGCACATGTCAAAGAGGAATAACTCCTTACGCGTAAAGAGCCAAATATTTTTTAGAAGGGAAGTTATCCCATATCTTTTTAATCATTGATTAACAAAAACAAACAGTGTTTTTCGTCTCTAAGATACCGATTATTCTGTATTAATTAACTATTGGATGAGTCAGTCAAAGCAACCAAAAAAAAAAGGTAAGAGGTGGGTGTGGCCGACATAAACTTGGTTGTAGGCCAAAAGAGAAAGAGAGGGAAACAAGGATGGAGACTGAAGTTCAAAGAAACAAGGGGAAAGGGTCCCCCCAACAGCCCTACAAGTCTTTTAAAGGGGATAAAGAAAAGGTAAATGTAGATGGATGATCATTTGCAGAATTTGACTAGTATTTCTTGCATTTTAAAACGTAGCCTTTTCAGGTAATGTCATGTGCTGCTGAGTGGTGAGGTGGTGGTGGCCTTCAATTTTGAAGACAAAGTTTTTGGTAGACATGCATGCAGATGCAGTACAAAGGGGTTTGGTGCCCTTTCACTTATTTTTTTTAATTTGCAACGTTTTTCTTGTACATTACAAAACTTTTAAATCACTAATATTCGGGTTGGGTCCACTTTTCTATATGCTAGCTAGAGCTAGCTAGCTCTCATCACTGAGATTCTTCTCTTTTCTTTTGTGTTTTTTTTCCCTTTTAATCAAAGGGCCATCCAGTACTAGAGACAATCATGGTATATTAGTTTTGGCTTGATTGCAAAGTACTGGATTTCCTCCATTAATTTTGTAGAAGAGTTTCTATAATTCAATAAAATGCATAGTGAAGAAAAACATTAATTTCTCAACGAAGTCTAGTCCAGTGGAAAAGAGTCTCGACTTGCAATCTCAGGTTCGAATTCTTATAGTACCTTTGGTAGTGTGCATGTGTTAGAAACCTATTTCCCCTAGTAGTTCTTTTATATAAAGAATTCTAAGATTGCATTCATAATTCAACCAAAAAAGCCACTAGCCATGAAGAGCCAATACAAACTAGTCACAAAGGACCATTATAATAACGGAGTGATCTAACATCAAAGTTAAAACAATCTAGGGCTCATTCACTAACGATCAAGCAGAATTGAAGAAACTTTGGCATAGGCCCCAACTAAGAGAGAAAACTCATAATAATTAAAAATAGATAAAGTTTGAAAAAAAACCAAACCATAACAGTACAAATAAAACTCTCACAAAAGAGAGGTGGAAAGCTCTCACAAGTGAGAGGTGAAAAGCTCTCACAAAATGAGAGGTGAAAAGCTCTCACAAAATGAGAGGTGAAAACTACATAGAAAACCCAAAGTGTCTCTGTGACTTATTCCAAACATAAAGCAACCACAAAAAGGATGGTGGTAAAGATCCAACCCCAAAACACAGCTGGAAATTCGATACCGAAACGCATCCGCAATTTTATTTGGAGGAGAGTTTAAAGAAACATTCAAATTCAGTTCGGCAGTTTACCTAAACATCTTGCTTTTTTTGACCGTGCTGCTCTTTAAAAATATTTCTTAACTATAGCTACATTTAATATCTCATCATTCTGGGTGTTGCTTTCTGTAATTTAACAACCTTATATATAGGTTTCAAATAGCATATTAATAATATATAGCTCGAGTCCTAGAGGTAGCTTACTTCAAGGAGTTTAAAAAATCAACGGCATCTCCGAGAGTTACTCAAAGTATTTGATTTGAGTTCAATATGCACGAGCGTGATAGCATGAATAAGTCACGGGGGACCACATTTTCAGACCCAATAAGTTTATTTGTACCACGCTTGGTACCACATTTTTACATTTATTAGAAATGTAATATACAATATGATACATTCACGTTAATTCGCTAACAATTTAGCTTAACTTCTCAATTACATATATATTTCGCTCAAAAAAATTACGTCAATGTTTATTACGACAAATAACACATCAACCATCACACCATATTAATTAGATAACACCATGATTCTTTCTCTGATAAGTATAGAAGAAGAATTACTAGGACAATATGTTATGCTGCTGTCAAGAGGCAACTATCCCTCCCTATTGATAGGTATTGCCTATAAAACTACTCACTAGCTAGCCCTACACAACACTTCAATTTGTCGAAACTCATACATCAAAAAAGAAAAAAAAAATTATTTGATTGACACAACATTTGAATCATTCCCGACAACTTTCTTCCTTAACTTTTGTTTTGCAGATTGCAAGACAAATATCTTAATCAATATGTTTGACCAATATTTCGGCCAATCCTAGACAATAGTTTGGGTGTCATGATCATAGACTTAGCTGAAATTGTACATATTGGACCATTGTGACGCCCAGCTTCCTATACTATTCATACAATGCAAATTTTTTTTAATCGATACATATATCCAGAAGCTATACAACATTCAATTGTTGCATTAGGTGAAGCCGCAAGGCAAATTCGGCACACAATCGTATAATCCAAGATGACGCCATTAGGTCCAATAATGCGATAGAGTTTAGTTATTATATTCTCCAATGGCCTGAAACTAATCGTTCATTCAGAATTTGGGGTGGTTTTGGGAAGGAAAAGCCATGACCATTGACGAATCTTGGCTAGAAATAATTCCAATTCTCGTTTTGCCCTTTATCGTTATAATTTTTTTGAAATCTTATGCATGCATCATATTATGTTCCACTTTTGATTTTATGATTTTATTAGATATGTAACATGTTATGTTGTTAAACTATCGAAATGTTATATTGATATCGATAATTACGAAACTATTACCTGACATAATTCGAACCTCCCTCTCTGAATTAGGGCTTTGAATTAAGTCTAGTTTTTAAGCAGTAGTGATTTATATATTCTGCACCTTAAAGTAATGCATCTCATGCACACTTGAACGAGTTTATGTGTGTGTATGCATAATGTATGGTCAAACCTCAACATAATGGTCAAAGATGGGGGGAGCTAGGTGGTTCAAAGATCTAATGGGCGCCGAAAGATGCAAAGGAAAGGACTGCATGCCATCATCTTATAAGAGACAAGAAAAGACAGGATTCTTTATATTTGGGAGCTGATCAACCAAAAAGCTCACCCCAAAACATGCAAGATGGGTTTTGTTCTTGTCCTCTTGCATATTATTATCATCTTGTTAAAGTCTGTTATCTTAATTTTGGCTTTCTCACTTTTTGGTCAAGCCATTCTTGCCCAACAGTCTTTACGACTCAAAAGAGTGGAACGCCTTTTTTGCATATACAAGAGAATTTTAGGCAAAAGTAAAGCTACCAAGAATCAATCTAATTGAGTATTTATTGTTACTTTTCCAGAATTATTTGTATTGATATGAGTTGCTAAAGTATATAATAAAGTCATTTTATCCTAACCAAAACCTCCCTAAACTTTTATAAGTATGGATAATTTAGTACGAGCATGTACTCTCTGTGGGGTCAGTTTCATATATATATTGGAAACATTTTCCTTTTCTATTTTGTTCTTGTCAATTTTTGGACTAATAGTTCATGTAAACTTCGAATCCCAGTATTTCATCGTGAACGACATACAATCGACGATGTTTATGTTGTTATGTTGTCAAACTAGGAATTTAACGATGGAAGAAGTTGATTCTTATCAAAATATTTAATATTAAATATCACAAGAGAACACTAAGAAGCATGTTCTACAGTTTACTTCACTGTTTTATTTGAGAGGAGCGGGACTCCTAAAGTTTGGCCTCACAATTATTCATTATCCCCTTTTGATATGAGAGGAAACTTCCCTCTTCCCGTTTCATTGTCCTATTTTTTCTATCTCTCTCCTCATGTTACTTAAGAGAGAATAAAACAGAAATAGGGAAGTATTTCTCCTTTGAGTTGCGCTCCCATACTGGATTTATTCTCCTCCAAAATATTACGAGAAAATAGATGCATGGTTGCTACCAAAAATATTACGAGAAATGAACATAATTCATACAAAAGAAACTTTTGAAATAGATATTTCTTGGTCATTCAAATTTTTTTTTTCACATGGAAAACTTGTGGCAGTAACAAGCAAGAACAAAGGATTCCAAAAGGATTTCTTTTTCATTATACCCATATATAGAATCATGTCAGTAGAAAGAAAAAGAAAAAGCTAAAAGAACAAAAAGAAAAAAAAAATACAAAAAAGAAAAGGTAAGAAGCACCATCTCAACAAAAGAAGTAGAGTTAGTACAGTGTGAGCTGAGCTCTCCTGTGTCAAATTATGACCTATGCCTGTCAGTCCACCTCATCTCTAATTCAACTAAAGTTTTTTTGACCCCCACATGTGCATGCAAACCACAAACATTGTCTTCTTCCTTTTGTTCTTCCTTCACTTTCCATAGTTTTTGCAGAGGTCCTCATCTTCATCTCCTCATGTGATCTCAGCTGCTAAAATTTATTCCATGCCAAAAATTGGTGTCTGAAAGAGATTGGTCTTTGCATGGGTCTGAAATGTGTGAAGACTTGGCCCAATCCAGCTTCCATAACCAGAAGAAGTTTCAAATCCGCTGTTGCTATTTAAAGCAATAGGTGTAGCAAATGGGATTGAATTTGTACCACTTGTACTTTGGTCTTGTTGTTGTTGACCATGGGCATTGTAATTACCAAAGTACCCGTTGTTGGTTTCAGAGGGAGAAGTGCTAGAGGTGGCTGAGACTGAGAAGTCCATGTTGAAGGGTATTTGTGAGGAATTGTTGCCATAGGGCACATTAGTCGTACAAGATTGGAACAAGGATGATGGTGAAACTGAGACAGTGCTAGGGTTCTTGGCATTGTGGTGGTACCCGAAAATGTTGGACCAGTAATCTGTTGATGGGTCTTGTTTGATGGGAATTGCGAAGCTTAGTGTGGAGGAACTAGGCTGCTGAGATGCGAAGGTGACAGAGGATGCAGAGGAGAGATCTCGATCATCCGCTGAACGGTTACCTTCGATGCTCTTGCTATCGGAGTCCGACGAGTTCTTGGATTTTCCGGACATTCCTCCTATGGGAAGGTTGCTGTTAGCAATGCTCTTCACGTCGTAGCGGGTCATGTCAAAGTTAGTCACGGCATTTAGGCCTCTGAACTTGATGGCAGCAATGTCATAGGCCTCGGCAGCTTCCTCTTGGGTGCCTGTTGAAAGCAAAATTAAGGTCTTTATTAGTTAACAACACAAAGTCTTGATTGTGAAATTTTTAAAAGGAAAAAGTGAAGGGACTTACTGAAAGTGCCAAGGTAGAGGTCTTTGTTGCCTGCAACCCTTCCTATTCTTGCCTGCCATCTACCATGTTGATGGTGCCTGAAATAAAAAAAATTGGATTTTAATTAGACGAAAAAAAATATATATATATATATATATATATTAATATCAACAAAAGGTGAACTACAAACCTTGTGACCCCCCTGTAAATAGAAGCTCCTCTAGAAAATCCACTACTTTTCCTGCAAAATTTAAAAAAAAAACAACAAAAAAATCTCTAAAAACCCAGCAACAAGAAAAAGTATTAATTTATATATAATTTTTTTTTAAAAAAGTAATCGACAACATGTAAATATTTATTATTTACCTTCGAAGAGAAGCGACAAATTCCTGCCTAGTCATGTTCTTCATCTCATTCAATTCCTTCTCATAGTTAGAAACCTTCGAAATTGATGACAAAGTTAGATCATAGCTTTTCAAGAAAAAAAACAAAACAAAAAAAATCCTAAACTCAAAGATATTATTGCATGCCGGCCGCTGATCTCACCGGAAAGTTTGTGGTTGTAGTCGGACCCCAGTATTTGAGAGCTGCCAGATCGTAGGCTCTTGCTGCCTTTTCTTCTTTATCATATCCACCTATAAATATTATTACAAAACAATTTCAATAAGTATTTATTTAATTTAATTACTTTTTCATAAATAAGAATCTGAGCCATGATTTGGTGCATTCGTGCGAAGAATATTTTTCTGATACAGTGACCAAAATCTAGAGTGAATCTATCTAATCCAAGTAAAACTTGATCATGATCCATCCTTGTACTTGAAAATAATGATTTTAATTAATAATGGGCAAATAGTTATATAGAAAAGGCCACCAGTAAAAACTCACCCAAATAAACTGCAGAGAAGTTGATGATGATGATGATGATGATGATGATTAAAGCATATCCATAGCAGCAATCATTTGCGTCATGTACATGCCACAAAAAAGCAAACCCACATCAGAATCTTCACCACTCATGAAATTAAACACAATGTGCACGATAGCAGAGCTAGCTGCTTTGTGCCTAGTGTGCGCCTTAGGTGTCACAGGCCAGAAGATCTAATCTCAATCTGAGGCCTGAGCCCTTCTCTGCTCATTTGCTCTGAATGATCGGGACCGTTGCCAGAGCTAGACCCAGTAATGGATCCAGTGGACCCATTGGATTTAAAGCAACTATCGTACACCTTAGGCGCACGTTAGAATCAAACAGGGGCGAAGAACCTTAAAACCCTAGGAAGATTGGTCCATGGTGAGAAAAATAAAAAATGAAGAAAATGGAAATTACCTTGTCTGCCTTTCCTACTTTGTCCTTCTCTTCTGCAACTGTTATCCCACAGATGCGCTTCATATCTTCCTGTCCACCTGTGCCTAAAAATTCAAACCCACCACCACCAACCCCAAAACAAAAATTATCAATAACAATAATAATAAGCAAATATTCTCAAAAATAATTATAGATACATAAAAATTCATAACGATATCAACTTATCAACTTGTAGTTGTAGCTGAGGCGATTAAGAGCAGTTATTTCCTTTTTACCTTGTTACGCCGCGGTAAATGGAGGTGCGTTGGCCGAAGGTGTCGGCTGTTTTTTTCGGGGTGAGTTCGGATGAGGCGAGAGGGACCAGGTTTTGGGGTTTGGTTGTTTGGACACTGGTGGCGGAGGCGGTGGCGGGGGTGGAGAAACCGCGGAGGAAACTAGCGGCTATGGTTTTGAGTTCGGAGTCGTAAATCTCGTTTTCGGACAAAGCAAGAGGAGCAGTTTGTTGGTGATTGTGGTGGTGATCAGCAGCAGCAATAGTACCAGAGAAGTGAGCGAGGGAGGTCGGTGTGCGGAGCTGAAGATTGAGAGGTCGGTTGGAGGAGGAGGAGTTGCACCGCCAGGGTTTGAGTGATCTTGTTGTTGATGAGCTGCAAGAGCAAGAACATAAAAAATAGTTGATGTTAAGTTAAAATAGATTTGGGTTCATTTAATTAGAAAAAATAGATTAGTAATTATTTAAGAGAGAGAGAGAGAGATTTTTGGGGACCTGAAGTGTGAGAGGGGGAGGAGGCGAAGGCCTCGAAGAGGGAGAGATCATGGGAAGGGTGACGGTGATGAGAGTGGTTGGAAAGAGAGAAGCCGAGGAGCCAGTTCTGAGGAGAAGAATCCATGTTTTTTTAGTGTTCCAATTTGTTTTGATGACGGTGATGATGGTGGAAAGAGATGTATGTGTTGGGTTGTGGGTTTTCTTTGTCTTTGGAAATAGAGCAAAATATTCAGAGACGTGTGGTTTTTTTCTTTCACAGAAACAGAAAGATAGAGCGTGAATGTCAAAGTTATAAGGTAAATGGGAAGGGTTCAGTTTGCGTTGAGACACATATATTGAGGAGGTGATATTAGCAGAAGACTTAAAGACTAGAAGTAGTAGTAGAAGTTTGATGGGGTGAATGAAGAAAGAGATGAATGAATGAATGAAATAAAAGAGGGAGGAGGAGAGAGAGTGATGTTTAGGGTTGCACGAGGATCGAGATTCTTTTGTTTTATGAGTAAGGGGAGATTAAATAGTAGAATAAATGGCGAGAGAGAGAGAGAGAGAGGGAACAAAGAAAGCAAAGTGGAAGCTTTTGATGGGATGACTGGGCGGTGTGTGTGTCTATATTTCTCTCTCTTCTCATATCATCTTCTCTTCTCTTTTGGGTCTGTTGACCGAAGAAAGCCATTACTTTATTACATGATTTTTGAGAGAGAGAGAGAGGGAGGAGAGAGACAGAGAGAGGGTATGTGATGTGTATGAATGTGGGGAAGCAAGAGGGAGAGAAAAGAAACACCGTGACCCATAATAGTAGAGGACACTCGTAAATAAAATCATTTCGGATCCTCCCTTCCTTTGCCGCGTGTCATTTCTTTTTGTCCCTCCCTCCCTCTGTAAAAATATACCTCCTCTCTTCCTCATCCTCTTCATTTGCTTAACACTGAAGCCTCATGCCAGGACAACTCGCACCTCTCGGGCGCCCTTCCATTTTTAACCACATCTATAATTTTGGGGCTGCCATGTGTCAAACATCACGCCAGTTGCCCTTCAGTCTTGTTCTGGCCTCATCAGCCCATTTTAAGGCTTTTGTTATGTATTTGAACATTTTGCTTCTTGGCAACCATGTTAAAAGAGAATCTTATAGAAAATATATCATTAGGCAATTTCATTGCTATCAATGAAGGCCTTTATACACTCTTAACAATTTGATATACATGTTGAAAATGCTCTTTTTGAAGGAAGTTAAGGTTCCACTCCAAAATTAATTGGCAATAGGGGAAGTAACCCAACTCATTATAAGTCCTTGCTAGGTTTCTCAACTCTCCAATGTAGGACTCTTTACCTTCACATTCTCACGCGTCCCTGCACATGTGGCGAATTTTCAAACCTAGTATGTGGACAACATATATTGGGTGACGTGGAGCACGTGTGGCCGTTGGGCTTTCACACGTGGACTAACCTGCTCTGATATCATGAAGGAAGTCAAGATTCCACCTCAAAACCAATTGGTAATGGGAGGAGTAACCCAACTCCTTATAAGCCATTGCTAGATTTCTCAATTTTCTAATGTGGAACTCTTTACCTTCACATTTTCATACTTTTGTGTTGCCTTAATTGAAACGATCCAAACTTTTACTCACAGAACATAAGAAGAGAGGCAGTGAACGCGACCAAGATGCGAGTGGGGAATGTCAGTATAGATCGGCATATTGCTTGCTACGTGACCTTATTAGCATCCAAACAATTCAGAGAGAGAGAGAGAGAGAGAGAGGCGGGGAGAGACGGTGGGAGTGGTGGCATTGTCTGCGAGAGGATAGATTTGGTAATGGCATCCACATGCGTGCATGTCATCTCAACGACACGTGTACACTACAAAATAATATCAATTATTTATAAATGTGATGCGTACGTGTCATGCTGCATGCATGAAAACCAAAATGAAATCGGATTGTGAATATTAATTCATATCTTTACTATGAGTCTTTATTATGACAAGCAATTATAGAGCAAGCAAGAGCAGGGTATGTGGTACCTGAAGCTGCTGCTATACATGCAGCATGATGCATTATCACTCAACTTAATTTGGTCTTCAAATTATTATTGGGATCTCCTTGGTGGTGTTTGAGGCCATACCCCTCTCTCTCTCTCTCTCTCTCTCTCTCTCTCTCACTATTATTTATATAATTGTATTCTTCCTATATAGCTACCTAGATTGTCAAATTCTAACATGGGGTTTCATTAGTCATGTTGCTAGATGTAAATTTGGATCATTGATGTAGTAGGTGATGCATGTTTTAGATTCACAGTTTGGTAATATTACAGTTCTTTTTATAGCAATTTTTAGAGATAATTTTACTTTGATACGATTAGCATTAACGAATTTCTTGTGTAATGTGACCCAATACAAAAAGGTAATTATATAAGGTTTTAAAAGGGTACATACACACAAATTAATGAGAATAATTTACATTGTCACATATAATTGGTCTAGTATCATATATTAAAAATTGCTTTCATTTCTAGAAGATATGTATTGATGTGATGATTTCTTTTTTCTTGGATAAGAGAGTACACGATTCAAAAAGTTATAAGATCTTGTGATATTCTAATTGTAGCCTCTAGGGTATTGTATAACATGCGGAAGAAAAGTTGAAGTATGTTGCTTTTGGACCAAAGTTTATTGGATGTGTGTTACATACCTCACATGTGGCAATTAACTACAGAAAAGTTCAATACATATTTACCACAACTTAATCGTTACTTTAATGTGATAACACAAGCATTATTTAATCATTTGAAACTTAGTCATTGGAATTAAGTTATTCTCTCACTATTTGCATCAAGGAAACAACAATCCATGAAATCTCAAATCTTTCTTGCATAATGTTCTATTATTTGTTCTCTCTCTCAAATGCCACCTCTTTTTCAGGGGAGAGAAACTCTCATGCAATGGGGATAGCACTTTTTGCTATCCGCGGCTAATAACGTATGACATGTAGGATAACTTTTTCACGTATCATTATGTTATTAGTTGAGAATAACAAAATAGTGATATTCCATTATAGGCAAGTTTTTCTGCTTCCGGAGGCTGTGGCCACATGCCCCCAACTGTTAAATATTTTTTTGTCTGGCCTAGTGTTAAATATATAGCCCTAAGGCATAGTTAGTGAGGGACAAGACCAAGTTGACCAACCACCCAATCGAAGCTGCGGGACAAAGCAAAATCCACATGAATGAGAAAGTAATTAAAGAAAGAAAAGATTAGGTACATATTGCAAGGTGGGCAGACAAGGGGCAGACCTCAAAACCCGGATAAGAGCTAAAACTGCTTTTACACTAAGCAAACCCCCACAAGTGTACAAAAGGGTGCAATGCAAGTGAACGAGTATTGAAGCCTCGAAACTCCTGCCACTATATTACAATATTTTTAAAGTTTTGAACTCAATCTGAAATCAATTAGTTAAAAAATTAGATCACATTTAATTCGCTTATTAAACGAAAGTGAAGGAACCATTGCATAATCTTTTGTAAAGATGAAATGACTCATCTTGGTATATTATGATGTTTTCTACATATTAAAAGAATATATGAAAAATAAAATAATAATAGTAATAATAAAAGAAGAGAAAGCAGAGATTGGCAGAGAGTTCGGCTGAATTTGCATTTGTTTTTTCTTTCTTTATAGTAAAAGCCGAAGAAAAAAAATATTGGTATGAAATTGGCTGGCTTTCATAATTGAAACCCCAAATTTTGTCCACGGTCAAACTATGTTTAAATTAAAGTAATTAATAAAGCAATGTGCATGGTGGGTTTGTGGTCAGAGAAACGAATCATTCCTCACGTTCGCTCCCCATTTCTTTATTATTACTTCATGATCACATCTCACATGACATCTTTTTCTTCTTTTTGTTTCTTATTTGCAAATTTTTTTTATTTTTTTAATCTCTAGATACTATTATTGTCATTGCAAGAATTTTTTATATTGTATATACATTCTGTGTGTGTGAGGAAAATACTCTCTGATTTGAAGTTGAAACATGTCTTTATGTGAGGACAGGGTTTGTCAAAATTTTCAACTATATAATAAATAAAACTTCTAAATGCACCAAAGGAGATTAGAGGATAATTAAAATGAGCATAACCCAATTGTGCCAAACTTGAGCTTGACTTAAAGCTCCTTGATTTTACTTATGTCAGAATTATATTAGATTATGCCTGAGGTTAAATTTAGCGAGTTTGATTAAGCTTAGAATTGTTCATGTATGAACTCATATGCAGTAAAAAAAAATTTAATACAAGCAATACTAGGGAGGGGGAATCGAACCTAGAACCTTAAGTGTATGGATAAATGCTCTTAACCACTTGAGCAATTCTAATAGAAGATAGTAAACCGGTTTTAATAATTCAAGAGAAAGGGAAGAATTATGTACAGAGTAAAACAAACAGAAGCAGTTTGCTCAGGTGCAAATGGAAATGAGCCTATTAGTAATATCTCAGCTGTCTACATTTTGGATAAGCTAGTCTATAAGATGTACATCTAAAAACAAAGTGCAGATAGTTGCTTGAATAAGCAATCCTCTGTATTCAAAGGGTTCACAGAACAAAGTAAAAGAACCCAAGGGTAAAGACTTAAGCATTGGCAGTTGATTTGAAGTGAAAGTCATCAACTGTTGAGTAAACTTTGCCTTCCTGTACTAGATTATCAACAGCTAACCTGTTCAAAATCCAAAAGATGTAAGATTTAGATATTTTTCGGCTGCGGAAATGCGCAGGTAAATGTGTGTGTGTGTGTGTGTGTATATGTGAGAGAGAGAGATAGAGAGAGAGAAAGAGAGAGACATGAGATCATTCACTGGAATTTTCAGTTGTCGGGCTATATCATCAAGGTGTGCCCCCTCTTCCCTTGCACTGAATCAAGCAAAGCTAGTTACAATTAAATGGGAAACAGAAAGGAAGCAAAAGGAAAAGCTTACACCATGAATTTCACACATCTGCATACAAAAGAAAGAAATTGACATGCATTCATTCAGTACATCATTGATCTGCATGCCATTTCTTAAGCACCTCCTTGATTATAAAAGGCGGACTATGGCACAAGGCCTCTAAGGCCATTGGCTTTTGGTTATTAACTACTGCAATTTTGAAGCTGTCAAAATTAAGCATGGACTGCAAATAATATTCAAATGACCAAGATCACGCCAAAAATTAAAGAAATATCCAAAACAAAGAAGACTATACTAAACATCTAGCAGATGATTTATTATTGTGACTTGAGCCACTTGACAATCACCTTGTATCAAGTATTAACATACAGCTATTGCTCGAGTGCGAATTCCTTAATTACTATATTTATTTAACAGAAAATAGAAACGTCACTCACATAAGCACTCCCGAGTTCTAGCCAAAAACAAGTAATAGCCACAATCTTGTCAAAACTTTGAGCAACTTTTAAAACAAAGTAACACCTTGCAAATAGATGAGTTTATAATTATGATTTGGCATTATCATTTTCCAACATAAGATTGGTCCTTGAGTGAGAATACCTATATCAAATTATTCAATAATCGAACAGAATACTAGATTAGTAAACAATCTTGTCAGGGGCTCTTTTTTTACCTTCTGTGTGAGTGTTCCTAGTAATTTCCCCCATAAATAACTTTGATCATCTTCTCATGGGCCAAAATCTCTCGTTCAAAGTTCAAACAAATGTGATTTTCATTTACTCGGGCCATCAACATCAATCTGACAATTTATTGTCGAAGATTTACAAATGTGATTCTGTTTTTGCAGCACTCATCAACAAAATACACCCATCACACTTGGGTAATTAATACAATGAGTGCTTTTGTATGAAAAATATAATAAATTCTGCCCCAACCAAAGGGATTTGCAAACCTCCAATCCAATGCCTCAAAGCGCATCCTAACCAGTCCAAGCCAGCCCACCAAACGGGGCCTTATAGATCACTTCAAGCCACTAAACATGCAACATATGACTTGTAACATGCTAAAAGATTTTTGCTGTCCCAAAAACCCACATAATGTCAATATTTAGTTTCTTAAGCCTTGATTTTAGTTTGAGGCTGCTTTAAAAGTAACACAAGACCACAATCAGCTAAATTTTGAGACGGTTTTGCCACTCAGGCCACTTCACAGCAATATTTTCATAGCTAAACATGACTATTTTCAAGGTATGTACTCACAGGTATGAAGGCTGGCTCAAAATTTCTAAGACCTTTATTTCAGTGCTACTCTGTCCATCGAAGCTATATTGGCCAGAAAACTGAAAGAAACAATGAATTAGACTAGTAAGGCAATAACAAAAAAATGCATCAGACTGAAATCTATGGTTGAACATCAAACCTGATTTGTTGGGATTGTCATATGTGGTTGAGTAGTGACGCCAACATCAACATGTGCTTTCTATCAGAATATTTACAAAGACATCAGAAAACCAGAGCATACACTTCCATAATGTAATAACTATGCAATCCAAGTTACAATCAGATTCTCAGTAGTTAGGCCAATACCTGTAACCTGCTGTTGTAGACATGGACGTATATACACTCAATGAAGTGGCTTGCAATCTCATTATAGTCATTCACAGGCCTGAAAATCACACCAATTTCAATGTTGAAACCTCAATATGAACGATAGCATAAGTATATGTTGGTCAACGAATTGGACCCTGCTTCATGAAATCCAATGATGACTTTGTAATTTCCAAGACTTCTAATATCTAGGCCAATCATTTGGACCCTCCTTAAGAGCCATATCAAACAATTACAGGAAAACGGTAGCGAAATGATGCTACTGGTTCTAGTGGTCACACCTTGTGGATGCTTCTCATTAGAAGCTTTTAAATCTTCACTAACTAAGTGGCCCTTTGGGACCCAGAGTACATAACAAGATCAAGAATGCAGCATTCTCACAAATTTTAAATTACTACTCTCTGAAAATAACTCCAATACTGTGGCACGTGCTAATTCTTTATGAAAAAAAAACTTCCATATAAGTTTGAAGTCACTACCTCGTGTGCCACACACAATAATGCTTGGAAAGAAAATACTTGGGATGACATATTGTATTTACACAAAATGACATATATTGAGTATCTCAGTGCAAAGTTTTTCTAGAACGTAACATGATCAATGCAGGGTAGACCTCAAATTCCAGTTAGAACAATAATATTAGCCACAGATTTATCATCAACGAAACAATTCAAGATCCTAAAAGACACAAGTACAACCATACGTACTGATACAAATTTTCCTTTCAACTGTACCATATCATAAGAAACTTCGTAACCTCCCTTGAAGTTTCTTCTTCATAAAAAGATAAGGAAAAGATAAAATTGATAGATTCTTTTACTTGTAAGCATAACTAGTTCTAGTTGCTTAATCAATTTTATTATTTTGTCTGCAAGATATAAGTCACGCACTACCTTCCCTGCAAAACTTATCCACTCTCTACCACATGCAGAAAAGTCGACAGGCCCAGATTTTACATCAGAAAGACCAATATACTAATTACTACTAATCCTAATAAAGACTTCAATTATTTCTTTCCAAGGGAATTTATATCAATCACTGTACTTGCTGCCTAGTTTCAAGCGATTCCTTGACTCATTCATTCTAATGATGGAATGATTATTGTTTTCCTAATAGCTAAACAAGCCATAAACAAAACTCAAGCCTATAGTCTCTCCAATAGCAAGCAAGCAATCAATAGAAGTGAACTTCATTAAATAAATGGCAAACAAAATGCTAACACTAACCCAAGACAAAGAGTTCCATAAAGTACAACAAAGTTTACCAAAATACTGAATTAGAGACCTACTCATAAGTATAATCTCTTAAAGTGTGAAACAAAAGGGAATATACCTAATAGAGAAGACATTTAAGGTCTTTTTGCCCTGAAAGCTCTTCAAGCGTCCATGAACCCGGACATACATTCCATCCCTGATATTAAGGAAAAATATTAGAATGCATCAATTTAAAATTTCACTTGATTCCATAGTAAAAGGGGAAGGAAAAAAAATTGCAATATATCTTGAAAAAGTGGAACAAAATTCAATCAGAATATGAACAGCTTTGAATCTTAGATAATTAAGAAAACACTTGAAAAGCGAGAGAAAGGGCTTTATTCAAATAAGTGAGTGAGAAACACCCAAATAAAGCTACATGTTAATCGAAGTACAACACAGAAACAGGTGCAATTAGTTAGGCAAGAAAGAAGCATACAAGATTCTTTCCATTTCATTTGCGTCTATTGCTTCATCAAACCTAAACAAGCACCAGAAGCCGTCATTGCCAATTTGACAGAACTAAGAAACTTACTAACATATAATTATCAATCTGATGACAAGAAAAGCCTTGAGAAAACTTACCACTTGTTACAATCCAACCGTCCAGTCCCATCGTCAAGAATGAAAGCAACATCCGTAATTCTTCCAACTTTGTCACGGACCATCCCCACAAGTGTAACCTAAGAACAAATAAAAGTCAGAAACCCCACCAACAATTTAAGAAAGAAAACAATCTGAAGAAATAAACCCACATTGTTCACGTCAACACCGTCAATAACAAATTCTGATTTTTCATTTGCTGAGACAAATGCATCCTTTATCTGCTTCACAGTAAGTGGCAGCAATGTCTGAACGTCACGATTCTGAAAAAGTGTCACAATTACCTTAATAACCGCACTTTAATTGGTCAATGAATAATACATGCATGTGCTGTTATTTTTAGAAGACACAAATATATGCTGTAATTAAGCATTGCCATCTCACAAAGCACAAGACAATCCATATCCCGAATACTGTTTGGTTCATAGGAATGGAAATCGTGAGAAAATGAACAGTGTTCTAAACTACCCATCAGTTCAATACCTTAGAAGTTCACAATTGCTGCATTGAAAATTTCAATTTTCCTCCGGTTTGTTCGTAACCAAACACAGTAAGCACAAGAGAGAGAGAGAGAGAGAGAGAGAGAGAGAGAGAGAGAGAGAGAGAGAGAGAGAGGTACCTTGGAGGTATTGAAAGAGGGGTCGGCGGTCTGGGTGGCCTGAGGGGGCATGAAGCCACCGCCAGAGAAGGCCGCAGTGCCATCGAATTGGGTGAAGCTCATGCCTTTCTGATCTCTGAGAAACCCTAAGAGGCTAGTTTGATCAAATCAAATGACCCTGCTGAGTATTGAAAGACCGAAACTTAGGTATAAATGGAAATCTGATTCCCGCCACATTTTCCCCCTTTTATTTTCCTTTTATTATTTTCCACTTCTTTTACTAACAATGAAAGTTTAAATTTAGCTCCAATAACTCGTGAGTTAGTCCAGTTGGTGAAGTAATGTGATTGTTGAGGCCCAAAAATCCAAGGGGCTAAGCTCAAATTAATCCTTAGCCCAATATGGGTAATTGGATGCAAAATAAACTCAATTGGGATAAAAGGAAATTTATAAGAGCCGCCAACACAAGCTACAAGCCACGAATCATGCTAAACAAGCACGTGCAGAAGAAGCCAAGGACATACCGATATTACTAAATCATGCTCACATGCCCATTCGGTGCTACTTGGCCCGACTCTAGCCTATCATGGCATAATAAAACCCCAAGCACGAGCATAGAAATTATGCGCATTCTAATACCAAGCTACGTCACGAGCTTAAGTGGGCCCAAGCCACGAAATCAACCGGGGCTTACTGAGAAGGTTGTGGTATGGAAGGTGACAAGCAATCACAGGGCCCATTGAGGGTTCAAGGAACGTAGGTTTCAAAGCCACTTGGGG
>NC_024127.1:36178497-36206098 GCF_000346735.1 Prunus mume
GGCTAGCCTGCAGAAGACAAAAATAGGGGAAGCAGTCGTCAAGCTCCGGGCACCGGTGTGGTGCCGGCCGAAGGCTCTCCGATGCTTAAGTCAGCTAAGAAGGGTAACTTTTGCAGAGTAATAGTAAAAGGCAGGAAAGTAGTTACCCCTCTTACTAGGGTACTGTTCCCTTTTTATAGGGAAGTGAAAGTGGGAGGTTGGTGTAGATTTCCGATGTGGGACTCTGTGCAGGTTGCCGCGGTGGTGACACGTGTCATGAGAATTAGGTTTAACAGTTTGTGAGCTTTGGCAGTCGGGAGTTTCGGCAGGTGCTTGGCACCTCGGAAGAGTGTCTTCCTTCGGCAAGAGAGAAGGCGTGTCTGCCTTGGTGCTAGTTGTTTTGAGACTGGATATGCTCGGTTGATTATGGTGTAAACAACTTTAATAAGATTTAAATAGAATATGATTCGGGGCACTACTGTACGTAGTGTCTTTGTAGAAAACCAACATAAAGAAATAGAGAAAATCGAACTTATCCTCTGCAGAGACAGAGATGCCTTAACCTGCAGCATGTGTCGAGAAATTATGGCTCAGATGATTAACCTTCATATTTTAAGAACAAATTCTCATTGACTTTACCATGCCACAACTACATGCACATGCATGGCTCCCACTCAACTCAAGCACTCAATCTGAACAAGTCAACGCCCTTCTTTTCTTTCGAACTATATATAGAAGGAAAATTATGTAAAATATGAGCTTCCCAAAAAAAAAGGTACATATATTCCAAAAGTGGAAGAGCTTTAACTGTCACACGATGGAATAGAATCATACCTTTAATTTTTGAGGTATGAGTTGTCTGCATGCAGTCTATGGCTATAAATAGGATGACAATGCTGCATTATGTAAATGAACTGAAGTGGTTCAGATTAATAAAAATACCATTTGTTCAGGAGTCTTGCATGAGGAGATGGAGAGTAGATATGAGCCAAGGATGACTTGCCAAAGCATATGGCCTTTCCACTTGTTTATCTTCTGGCAAGCTGTCCTTGGTTCACGTTTGCTCTCTTTTCTCTCATGTGAGATTCAAGGACCAACGTCTACAACTGGAGAGGGTGGGAAGAATTTACTTTATAACTGTGATGCTAATGCAAATTTTTGCTTGTGTTTTCTGTCTGCAGCAGCTGGAGGAGTTAAATCATAACGTGTTTCGGCGATTTCCCTTTTGTGAGAGCCTTGTGGTTGATAAAATCGTAGCATTCAACTCAAAACTAATTGAAATTGGTGGAGAAATTATAAGCTCAGTAAGGCGCATGACTTTACATCTCTCCTGTGGGATGTTCCCCCCTCAACACTCATTGACATCCCAGCCATTGAGCATGATATTGTTCTTATGCAGAACCCTCAATCCTGGACATATAAATTTCATGCACACCTGTTGACATATAAGTTCATCTTTATTTTACTTTTGGTAAACATAATTTGATGTTATTTATTTATTTATTTTTTTCAAATAGTTCTGATCACATCTCAGACTTCTGTGTGTTTCCTGAAGTCCCAATTATTTCAAGATATTTTTTTTGGTGCTATGACACCTGCAAATGTCTAACATATTCCTATGGAATGTCTTGATAGGCTTACGAGTGTGTAGAGAAGGCTAGAGAAAAAAAATCCAGTAGTCTTTCTCGCTTACAGATGCAGAGAGTATGGCTGCAATGGCATTAGGGCATTCAGACGATGATGATTAGCAGGGAAATCTAATTACTTTATACCTTGCTTCAGCTCCATATTGTATCCCTACCAAAAAAATTTCCTTCAATTATTAACTAAATATCTTGTCTACAAAACTACTAACAAGACATGTAAAAATTGAGATTAGATAAAAACACACACACAATTTTTTTTTTGCATACATACATACATACATGTATATTGTTGCTACTTGGTAAAATTATTTGGGTAAAGTATTTTACCAGAAGAGGTAACAACCAAGAGCACAACCAGGAACGTTAACCTTCCAAATCTGATTCGTAGAACAAACTCAGGTCCATATTAGAAGATGTTTGGGCCCATTTCACATCCCCTGCATGGAATAAAGAGAACTTTTATAGGGATGGGTTCAAATTGATGTAGATTTTCGAACACAAGTATTCAAAAATCACAAATTAAATTACTCGCAAGTACACAAATCAATAATATAGTATGGAGATATGTAAGTACGAGGTTGAATCCACAAGGACTGATAAAAATCTAAATTTACTTTTAAAAAAAAGAACTTAATTAATTAAATCACATTAAACCCAATTAAACGAACGATTGATTGATTTGAGTGATGAATTCAAGAAAACTTAAATTGCAAGAATTAAAAGAAAGAAAGATAAAACACACAACAAAGATAGGTTTAAAAGAAAAAGATAGCAGGGTTATACAAGGAAACAATAAACTCCTAATTACACAAGATTTGTATAAAAGAGAAAGAAATAAAATCTTTATAAAATAGGAAATAAATCTCTCAATCAAACTAAGATCTTGCCAACAATAAAAATATTGAACCCTAGTTTATATCTTTCTCAGGGAAAGTATATACAGATTTAGGGCTCGTTTGGAAGTGATTTTAGATAGACCAATAATCCACGAGGACTGAGAAATTATAACCTCGGTAAGGCGCATGACTTTACATCTCTCCTGTGGGATACGCTCCGCTCAACACACTCATTGACATCCCAGCCATTGAGCATGACATTGTTCTTATGCAGAACCCTCAATCCTGGACATATAAATTTCATGCACTCCTGTTGACATATAAGTTCATCTTTATTTTACTTTTGGTAAACATAATTTGATGTTATTTATTTATTTTATTCAAATAGTTTTGATCACATCTCAGACTTCTGTGCGTTTACTGAAGTCCCAATTATTTCAAGATTTTTTTTGGTGCTATGACACCTGCAAATGTCTAACATATTCCTTATGGAATGTCTTTGTAGGCTTACGAGTGTGTAGAGAAGGCTTGAGAAAAGAAGTACAGTAGTCTTTCTCGCTTACAGATGCAGAGAGTGTGGCTGCAATGGTATCTATTTGGGTCAGGGCATTCAGACGATGATGATTTGCAGGGAAATCTAATTACTTTATACCTTGCTTCAGCTCCATATTGTATCCCTACCACAAAATTTTCCTTCAATTATTAACTAAATATCTTGTATACAAAACTACTTACAATACATGTAAAAATTGAGATTAGATAAAAAGACACCCAAAAAAAATATTTGCATACATACATACATGTATATTGTTGCTACTTAGTAAAATTATTTGGGAAAAGTATTTTACCAGAAGAGGTAACAACCAAGAGCACAACCAGGAAAGTTAACTTTAGTGATTATTTCTCCATATCTGTTCAATTTGTTGATAGCTAGAGGGAAGAAACTATGAGGGTTGTCGCGCCCCCCCACACAAAAACCTACTATTATATATATATATATATATATATATAGATATAGATATATATATATATACCTGAAGTTGGGAATTATTTTCTATAACTGGCATGTCATATGGATTTGGTAAAGAAATAAATGTAATATATCGACCCAAGTGGTAACTAAGTTCACTTTCAGAATCATATTCAAACTTTATTAGTTCATTATGCTGAATAATGACAGCTTTTCAAATTAGTTAAATATTGGTTATGTAGGAAACACTTCTACTTATTATAAGTGCTTTTATTAGAAGTACGTTGAAACTTTTATTAAAAATTCAAGTGTTTCCTGAAAAAGCACTCCAGAAAGCACTTTCAATGTTCCGTTCGTTCATGTCAAGAGAATACAAATATATAATTAGTTCACTAAAGTCTTAAATTGGGAGCACACATGTAGCCGTTGAGCATGACATTATTGTTTCATGAAAACAATTCGTGAAGGAAGGAAACTCAGTAGCAAATTGGTTGGCTGGACACAGTCATGCAACCCTTCCAACCCTCAATCCTGAACATATAACTTTCATGCTTCCATGATTGCCGTTTGCGTTTAGCAAAAAGCTAACCAAACATATGCCTCCAACCATCAGAAAGCTAGGCTAGCCTTATATAGTGCAAAATAACTACACTGCAACATAACTACACTCTAATCTCAAAAGAACTGGAAAAACTCTCCTAAAACAAAACAAAACCCTAAACAATTATGGAAACAAACTAGGAAAGAATCCTTTTTTGACTAGGACACACATCAGTTGACTTGCACGGAATCTTTGGGGTCGTTACACTTCCTATAAAATTCTGGAAAAATATGAGACACGTAGTTTATCTCTTAGATTTCCAACCATATATATATATATATATCACACACCAATATAGTTCTAACGGGATTGCATCTTAGGCTGTCTTGACTTATAATTAATACATTAAAAAAAATGTGTGAATTATGTGTATAATATGTGAATTTTGCGTGTATTATTGAAAATTTTATTAAAAATACTTGTATTTACATCAAAAATATATTCGTACATGTACAATACGAGTATTGTAAGTTTGATTTTTTCAAAACGTGAATTTTACTGAGTTTTTAAGACACGTACAGAACACGAATCTATTATTGATAGGACCTGCCCCGAATTTCTGGAAACTCGAGACGAATCTTGTGAAATTCCCGACATCACCTCGATGTCAGGCCCACTTCTGAAACTGTACTCTCTTTTCCTTAAAAGGAGTAAGGGTATGAGACTTTCTACCAAAATTTCAGCAGAGTCTCCCTTGTAAGTTGATCATTTCCCAGAATTTCAACCTGCATAAAATACTTTTTTATAACCCAACCGACAGCATGCACTATAATTTCATGCAATCCAAATGATCGGCCTCCGGCCATCACATAACATAAATTAACTTCCCAAATTTTTAGCATGCATCCACTATCATCTAACTCCCCCAAATATCTAACTCGATCACCTCCATAAATTAACAATATAATAAATATTTATTCAATCAAGCCTCGTTTCCATCCAAGTTTCAAGACCATCAACAAGGACCGAGGTTTAACCCGCGGCTGCACCTAGTAACCCTAGGCTGCCTACGTACCCTTACTGAGGGATCAAGCCACACGTAGTTCTTCCTAAAAAACCTTTTACTTTAAATCACAATATCACATATCTTCCCATACGCCGGATATACCAATGCCATGTATGGGGTCTGTCAACACGCCGGCTACTCCTACGACACGTGTAACCTCAACACAATAACACATATCTCCCCATATGCCGGATATACCAACGCCACGTATGGGGTCTGTCAACACGCCGGCTACTCCTACGACACGTGCGACCTCAACACAATATCACATATCTCCCCATACGCTGGATATACCAACGTTATGTATGGGGTCTGTCAACACGCCGGCTACTTCTACAACACGTGTGACCTCAACACAATATCACATATCTCCCCATACGCCGGATATACTAACGCCACGTATGGGGTCTGTCAACACATTGGCTACTCCTACGACACGTACGACCTCAACACAATATCACATATCTTCTCATACGTCGGATATACCAACGCCACATATGGGGTCTGTCAACACGTCGGCTACTCCTACGACACGTGTGACCTCAACACAATATCACATATCTCCCCATATGCCGAATATACCAACGCCACGTATGGGGTCTGTCAACAAGCCGGCTACTCCTACGACACGTGCGACCTCAACACAATATAGCATCCGATAAACCCTCCATTAAAAATCATCAATTAATATCCTAAACCCAAAATATCCACATAACTCAACTATCGATCAAGACCTGTCTCTACGGTCATTCTAACCCTCATGGGAAGGTAGAACTATCTCAAAAGTCTCACAGTCAACCCAGAGTCAAACTACCCAACCTTGGTCAAACGGGCCTGCTGGGTCCACGACCTCCAAATTATGATATGACAGTTCCTATAGGTTCTACAAAGTTTAGGACACATGTCCTACAAGTTTAGTCCAGATCGAATGGTCGGATCACTCACGATCGCACGATCAGACGATTACTATAAACCTAACATAGGGTTGGCATTTTCGGAGTATCCGAGACACCGTTTTACGATCCGTCGAATCCTACATGATTCTAAGGATGTCTAGATTAACATATTATAAACTCAGGACCATCCAACGGTCCAAAAATGCCCCTCTGCTACAGTGCCCATGCGACGCCACATGCGCTGGCAGCGCGTGGGTGTCCAAAGCGATAATCTATTGCCGGAAAAACTACGAATCATGACTCAAGAATCCTACCCTAGGTAAAACACCCTATTTGGAACCACTTTTATTCTTAGACCTACCCCAAAAACTGACCGGAAGTGGCCGGAATCTCATCCCGAAATCCGGCCAAAATCCAATTCGAAGATCAGACATCCTACGCTCAAATTCGATGCAACCATCAGCTAGATCATGAAAAATAGGTGAGAAAGCATACCTCAATCACTAGAAACGGTGGCCGGAGGAGGGAAAACGAGTGGCTGGAAGTTTCCTCCAAAAACCGGTCGGTTTTCTACAAATCCGGCGGTATCGCTGCCGGCTGGCGTCGGAGAACCGGCGGGGGAGGACGGCGGAGCCAAGCCGCTCATTTTTGGGCTGGGCCCGGCCCAAGTGGGTGGTCGGACATGGAGGTGGCAGTCAGCTGAACGCGTGGCTGCTACAGTCGGGAGGGGGGGTTTTCGCGACAGAGAAGAGAGAGAGCGCCGGAGGAGAGAGAGAGAGAAATGAGGGCATTTCTGACTTTTATCAAAAATCCCTTTTTGAATTAATTACGATTGTGCCACTGAGTTTCATTTTATCGTAACTCTCTCGTTACAACTCCGATTTGAGTCCACTACGTGCTACGGACTCATCTCAGTACGACCTACGTAGCCATACCACTTGTGGTCCCAAAATTCTTCCGGATAAGAAATGACCAAATTACACATACCCCAAGGGCAATTTCGTAATTTCACTTAAATAAGTTAAATAGGGGATTAAATTTGGAGTCGGGGTGTTACAATTATTGAAAAATAAGTGTGCATGCATATAATATAGTATTAAAGGTGAAAGTGCTAAATTCTTTATACGGGTAATAACTATGAAAAATAAAAAAATCCAAAAGGGACAATAGAGACTGGGGTAATCGCCAAATCGTAATGGATAATACTCTAAGCGATTGTCATCGATAAACAAAAATCGAGGGAAAAATTTAAACGAAGAAAAGGATCCCAATATATAAAGTGTATAGCCGATCGGCTATACTATTTATTAAAAAAAATAATAAAGAAAAAGAGCTCAGTAAAGGCGCTCGGCTATACTATTTTTTGAAAAAAATAAAAAATCGAGTATAGCCGAACGGCTAAACTATTTATTATATTTTTTAAAAAAGGCGGTACAGCCGCCAGCTCAACTCATTTTAAAAAATAAAAATAAAAACTCGTATAGCCGCACGGCTATACAATTTATTTATAAATAAATTCCCAGTCGAGCCGAACGGCTATACTATTTAAAAATAATAAAAATAAAAAACCGGGTATAGTCACGCGGCTATACTATTTATGAAAAAAAATATAAATAAAAATGAGCCCCGTAAAGCCGCTTTGCAATACTATTTTTTAAAAATGAAAATGAAAAACCGAGTATAGCCTCCTGGCTAAACTATTTGTGGAAAAAATAAATAAATAAATAAAAAGCCCCGTACAGCCTCCTGGCTATACGTTTTTTTTAAAAAAAAAACAAACCAAGTATAGCCGCACGGCTAGACAGTTTATAAAATTGAAAAATAAAAAGAGGACCCGCCTAGCGTCTATGTGGGCACATGTTAAAACAGTATTCCCGCCCGGCTTTACTATTTTAGTTTTTAAAAACCGTAGTTTAGCCGTCCGGCTAGACTATTTTTTTTTTTTAAAACCGCAGTAAAGCCGGCCGGCTATACGCATGAAATACATTATATTTAGAGGGTATAGCCGCGCGGCGATACTATGTCATAAAAAAAATAGTATAATTAATTTTAATTTTTTTATCTATATATTTTTATTTAGTATTATGTGAGAATTATATGTTTAATGCATGAATTTTGTGTGTATTATTGGCAATTTTATAAAAAAAAATGTGTTTTAAACATGAAAAATATGTACGTACATGTACAATACAAGTATTGTAAGTTTGCTTTTTTTTTTTAAACATGAATTTTACCGAGTCTTTAGGACATGTACAGAACACGAATCTATTATTGAAAAATATGTACGTACGTGTATAATACAGTATTATACGTGAAAGTGTTATAATTTTAATTCACGTTTTCTATTGTTCCATGAACCACTCTTGTTCCCACAACCTCCGAGAAGATAAAATACGAAATGACCAGTGGATGGATCCCTTCAATGCATTGCACAACCTATTTCACTTTCAATGTACATCTAGAAGAAAGATTGGTCTCAAGGTTTACCATGATTCCATCTGTGTGACGCAAGTTGTGCCATTTTCTTCCCATACTTGGTATGTGAGTAATTTATCCTTTCATATATCTCACATTGGCCCTTTCCCTAATAGGGCATCTCCAGCGCAAGGGGCAAAGGCAGGCAAAAGGCAGCCCCAGGCCCAAAAACCCTCTTCAACGAGCAAGGTCCAGCTAGAGCAAGGGGTGGGACCTACCAGCACGGGCAAGCCTACGAGCAAGAATCGCCTGGGCTATTACTCGAAGGCCGTTGATGTCATAATGACGTCAGAAACCAAAAAACAAATGAAAAAAATTTGAAAAAAAAACCAAAAATTTCAGATTTTTTTTATTTTATAAATTTTATAAATACCTAGCCATATTTTTTACTTCCCACACCAAAAACTCTATACAAATTCATTTCCTCATATCTCATGTGAATAGTAATTGCCTTTGTCCTAGCCCATAAGAGCCTTTCCACCGCTGCAGCCCAGCCCGAGGCTAGGGGGGGAAAAAAAAAATGGCGTTCCAGCGGAGGAGCCCAGGGCCGCGGGGGGGGGGGGGGGGGTGGGGGGGGGGGGGGGCGGTGGGGGGTGGGCCCTGTCGGCCCCTCGAAGCAAGCGATCCCAACCCCATTTCTGTCGACAATAGCTCGCTCTCACAATGTGTATGATTTTTGTTGTTTTCAGAGGTCTAGAGATTCGAGCTCTGTGAGCTACGAAGAAGACTGATAGAAACGGAAGATGTGGTTGTTGCGTTGCGACGTTGGAAATGAAAGCTCTTCCCAAAATAAAACAAGTGTCGTCGGATCAGTGGAGTGGGTCTGAAAGCCCACATTGAGGCCCAGTAGTATTCTAGAGCCCAACTTACTCACTTCACTTTTTTCTCCCTTCTCCGCGCGGACAACACATGCTCTTTATCTTTGTGGGGAATTAGACATGCTCTCGCTTATAAATTTGACTAGTATCAGAATTCCGTTTGGTATGAAGAGTAGCTGGTCTTGAGCCAAGTTTGATGCCCCTGTGGGGTGGAAACAAAAAAAGCAAGGGCAGTTACTATTCATGTGAATAGTGACAAACCTTGCTTTACCTTTATCTTGCCCTTCGGGTGGAGGTGTTCTAATGTCTATTTATTCGATGCAGTGGATGTGAGTAATTTATGTTTAAGAATCTATTCTGAGAACAGCAATCAAATATTTAAGCCCATCCCTATTATGTCTCTTTATTCGATGCAGTGGATGTGAAGTTGGGCCCAAAGATCTTGTGCTGAGACTGAGTTTCTTCTGCTATTCAAATGAGGCAAAAAGGTTGCAAAAAATATTAGAATATATATATATATATATATATATATTCTTTCATGGAAAATATTTGTTTATGGCCTTTGGGATTGGGAGGCATAATCATATCCACGCTGCAAAGTGTTTCCTTTTTCTTTTCTTTACTGTAAAGCTGGTTTCCGTACTGTGAAACTATCATCACCATTTCTGCCTATATAATTAGAAGCAAATGCATTGCAAAATCAGATATACATCTGTGAATGTGAGGGAGAAAAAAATTCAATAAATGTGGATCGTTTGTATATGTAGCCATTAATTCTTTGGTGCAGTCTCAGAGTGTTCACATGAAGCACAAGAGATTGGATTGCAGCCAAGGATGACTTGCCGGCATTTACAGTACTCTTGCTTTATGCAGCTGAGGTTTGCCGGCAAGTTGTCTTTGGCTACATTTTGCTCTCTTCTTCTCATGTCAGCCTCTGAGACTTGGGATTGTTTTAGTGCCTCAACATTTTCACTGACTTTTGCATTATGTATTATTATTATTTTTTTACACAAGTGATATCAGGGGAGAGTGGAAGCGTAAATACTCTTTAACTACTTGAGCTACAAATTTCTTGTAATAATTTTTTTGCAGAATTATAGGAAAGGTCCTCTCTGATCCCAATTAATGAGCAAAACTCACTTTTTTTTTTTTGGGGTGAGAACAGCTTGTTTTCTTCAAATTCTTAACCTCTTCTACAGCTTCGTGTATTCTTTCTCCAGCTTCCAATCAACCCATATGGTTGGTTGTATTGTGGTTGCTGTGGTGAGAGTAGCAGGCAATATTTCATCCACCTAACCTAGGCCGGAATATTTGACTTTCAAATTCTATGTTACGAGCTTTTACAACATTACATCATTACTTCTTAGATTTATGTTCTCATTGTTTTCACATTAGTCTCCTGATTTTATTTTAGGCTAATTACACAAAGAGTCCCGGGGTTATTTTCAAGTTCATACCAATTTGATAAGACATTTACAATTTTATACTCAAACTCTCAAAAATTCTATAAATTGACCATTCCGTTACACAAAACATTAATAAATCTGTTAAATACTGATGTGTCAAACATGGGCTCTATTTTTTAATGACATGAACATTCAGGTGAACATACAAATAATAAACAAATTTCTACTTAAAAAAAATAATTTAAAATCATCTAAATCTTCGGCTCTGAACCTCGTCTTCTCCTAGCCCCTATTCGCACCCAAAAATACACTAAATTCCACCTCCCTCGTCGTCTTCTTCTTCTTCCTCCTGGGGTTACCGTTACCCAATAATCCCGACCCTCCAATCTCACACTCAATAGCAATGAAGCGTGACCTACCCGAGCTCGATAAGCAACTCTGCGGCGTCTGCGGCTCTACAGAACGGTGGTTCCTCCACTACGTCCGCCACAGAGGAATTTATCGTAAGCTCTGCACCAACTGCGTCCTCAAGAACAACCCAAGCCTCTTCTGCCCTATCTGCCTCGACTTCTTCGAGCACCTCCTTCCAGTACGTGACCAGGTCATGTGCGTCATGTGCCCTTCCATCTCTCACTCCGCATGCGTCGCAGCCAATTCCTCCTTCCGCAACTTCCAGTGCCCTCCCTGCTCCCAACCCACCTTCTCCTTCTTCAACCTCCGCCGCCAAAACGACTGCCAAGAAGCCAAAACAACAATCGTGATCGACAAGGACGCCGCCATGGCCCTCTTCGCATCGGCCAGGATCGCAGCGGCTGTGATGACTGAAGCTGCCGTCCTCGCCAGGGCCACGGCCGAGAGCCTGGTCAATGACGCCATCACGTCGAAAAAGAAGGCCAGAGAGGCCTTTGGAACGACTCACGTCTCTTGTCAACATGGAAAAGGAGAAGGATTTGAAGAGTGGAGGTATTGTTTCGGCGCCTGAGAGTCTCAACGTGAAACCTAAATTGGAGGGTCCTGGGGCAATTCAAATGGCGCCCAAGATTTATGAGCCTGAGGGAACCAATGGGTTGCGTGGTGATCAGTTGAAAACCAGTCGTGCTGATCCTATGGAAGAAGACTGATTTGAGATCAAGGAAGGAGATTGAGCTTGATGGGTTCATGGGTTCATAGGTTAAGTTGCTTTTCATTATTTGATGATGCTCAGCCTATGCTATTTAGCTTCAACTTAAGCTTCTGCACAGCCTTCTGGCACACTTGAATCTCTTTCTTTTCATTAATTTTTTAAAACTATTTTTAAGAAGTACATAAATTTTTATTATTTAATTTGGTTTTAAGCTTGAACCATATATATTATTGGTTTGGTTTTAAGCTTTTGTAAACAGGTCGGATTGTTGAATTGTAACTTATTAGTTATTGAAATTTGAAGTTTTATGGAATGTTGAGTTTTAAAATGATCTGATACGTTAAAAAATGAAAAAAAAATAAAGTATGTAGAAAGTTGAGGATCGGCTAATGCTAACAAATAAACCTGCAATTGATTATTTTCACTCATTTCAAATTCGTTTTGGGTTCAATAGTCTAATTTAACACATGCCCCAACCTCAAGTTATCCATTTGCTTGGCCTAATGGTCAAACAACCTCCAACGTTACCCAATATAAATTTTACACGTGTTAGGCTCCTTTACACGTATATAGCAACAACAACAAAAGCTAATAGGAAATATGCTAATAAATAATATAAGTATAAATTCTTCTCCTTTACCTCTCTCTTCCAATGTTAAATTTTGGTCCTTTAGGATCTAACAAGAGAGCAAAGGTGAACCAAGGATGAATTCCAGTAAGAAGTTCGATAGAATAATACCAAATTCTGGCAAGTCATCCTCGGCTCATTTCTACTCTCAATACTCTCAGACAAATGGAACACTTAATCAATCATCAACCCCTGCAGGCTGCAGTTCATTACATTTTATGCAGCCCTGTTTTCCAATTTGAAGGGTCATGTGACTGTTGTGGACCCATAAATGATTAAAAGCTCATGAAACGACAGAAATGAAAAAGAATCAAGCAAATGGGATGTTGTGCGGATAAGCCTCATTATAAGGCGCCTACCAATCCTCAAACTGCCGCTATCGCTAAATCACAGCCAAGACATGATCATTTCAAGAATCTATTCTCATAGAACAGCAATCATACACTCTAAACCCTAAACCTTAAACCCTCTGTATGTGTGTATGAACGCATCCGATTAGAATTTTCTTTATTCCCTGCACTGGAGTGAACAGCAATCATATACTTGTATGGACCCAGTATCTTTCGTGGTCTTTGAGAGGGAAAATTGGATTCAAACCGCGAAGATTTTCTGTTTCTTTGGATTGCTGTAAAGTTGGTCAGAATGGGAATATAAGCATCCCGTATTATCGATATGTCATCACAGTACGCATTGCAACAGAAGATATGTGAGGTTGATTGAGGGTTGGACCGTACGTATATTATGTATATGTAGCCAATATTTTATTATGTGGTCTCATATGTACTATCAACCAATCAGGCAGTGACATATGGCATGATTATAAGTTTTTGAACTGTAAAATAAACACCAAAACATCTATTCCTATGTTTAATACACATCATTATCATCTAAATTAACGTACTAATTTTTTTTTCCTACGACTATTGTACCAATTATAAAATAATTTACCTAGTAGGTACCTAATATAAATTTATATAGGAAGCTGATTTTTCCACTCCCATTTTCTCCACTTACACTCCCTTTCTCTTCTTAATACTTTTAATCAATTTTGTTATTTTTTGTTTTTTCACTTTCCTATTATACCCTTACCTTACATTAACTTTTTTGTACTTCACCCACCTTAGCTTCCTTCTTAAAACTTTTTTTTGACTGGGCCATTACAAAACACACCACAGGAAACTCCTAGTGACGTTGAGATGTTGATTTATTATCATCAAAAGCATCTCAGAAGGGTAATTTCGAATGTGTTTTTTTTTTCTTTTTAAAAAAATGTAATATTGGATATGGCTTGAGTACTTTATGCTTAATTGCTTGATTTTTTACACCATTTTTTTCCCCAATAACTAGTCATCAATACCATTACCTTAACATTACAGATTTTGAATTTTCAGCAATCTCATCCATATTAAAGATAATGTTCAGTAAAAAGAAATAATATAAAAGTGAAGTAAAAAGAAATTGGGGTGATGGGTTTTTCTCAATCCATTGATTACTGGGTTTGCTGGGTGTGGATAGCAAATCATGTTGGAAGCATAGGTGGCCATGGAAAAAATGTGGCAAGCTGCTATTGAAATGAACAAAGAAGCAAAGGGAAATTTTTTTGCAATTGGGTCAGAGTGAGTGAAAATTAGGAGTTGTTTAAGGTGTGGTTTCCATGGCTAATTTAGGCATATTGGGACATGAGAGCAAAAGAAAATGTAGGGTAAGGGTAGAATAGGAAAGAGAAAGAACAAAAAAGAACAAAATTAATTAAAAAGTATTAAAAAACAAAAAGAGGTGTAAGTGGAGAAAAGGGGAATGCAAGTAAAGTAGCTAATATATCGTATGACACTGACATATCTATCAACCACTACCACTCATTTATAAAGTAACGCTTCTAAGATAAAACGTAAAGTTAAGTGTTTAAATTCCATTATACTTTTTGATTAGCCAAACAAGAGCCTATACAATGTCTAGAACTTTCAAATTCCTTAGTACTCGAAAGACAGAATTCAGGAAATTGATCCATGATTTCTGAAGCATTAAGTTGGATGTCGGCCACGACAAACCAGAGACACATAGGTCAAGTAGGGAGCAAAAGAGCTAAAAGGAAAAAGCAGACAAAAAAAGATTGTTTGTTCGTAGAAGAACACAGAAAAACACTCCATTGTGTCTTGCTCTCATTCAAGTATGTAGGGCCTAGTCTACCGTTTTCTGTAAACAACATGCTAATTGCTTCATGTCTAAAGCTGCCGCTTCTTTCATCCTTTGCTCTGATTCCGACCAACCTATGTGAACATTGGCATTTCTTCACTTCACGTTGCGAGTAGAAATATAGGATATGGATGGATTTGACAGAACATATATTTGTTATAAAAAAAACAAAAAATCAGTTACTAATTTGCTCATCAAGCAGCATCTATTATTTTGGATTGTACTGTGGAGAATAAATTAAATTCACTTCTTAATTTAATGGTTGAAGCTCGATCGATATATGGATCCCTCACATAGGCTTCTAGATATTACTAATACAGTTGGATCCTAGAGCTCAACACTTCACTACCAAAGTAATGTAAGCTATGAATTGGTTCATGAAGGGAAAATGAGACGGGAAGAGGCGAAAAGAGGGGCCAAATAATCTTACTAACTAGTTAGCATTTGAGCGCTACCAGTTATTTAGGAGTCCAAATGCCACTTCTCTATGCTAACTAAATGAAGCACACTATAAAAAGTTATGTAAGAAAGGCTACAGTTGGCAGAGGTCACGTGAGTGAAATAGCGACGTAGCAATACCATATGGCAATTGAAACACATTCATTGGAGATTTTCTAAGCTTTGGAGTGTTTAATAAAGCTTTTATTTTCAAAACAAAGAAAACACAAACAAAGATCAAGATGTAAGCGAACACAACCAAAACAAGCTACAGACGAATCCAAATAAAGATCAAGAGCAGGCAACTCAAGCAATTCTGCGCCGGCATTGCGATCGGCAAGCGCATTGAAAGCCTCCACTGAAAGATTAGTATATAGTTCAACATTAATTAAACCAAAACCAAGTTTTATATCAAATTAAGCAAAGTGAAACTGTGTTATCAGCATTTTTATTAATTAGTCCCCTTCTTGAAAAAGATGAACGTTTTTTTTTTTTTTTTTTGCCAAAAGAAAAAAGACGAACAACTCTAATTCTGTAGCATATCGCCCGTTATTTGTTGCTGTGAAAAACATGTTTGTTTGTGGGTCACTTGTCACCGAAATTATATAGCCTACCTAGTAACTCTTAATCCTTCTGGCCAATACTTTTTTCTTAATTTTTTTCCAACAATATTAATAGTCCTTATGTTGTGTGTCAGATAAATTTTTATTATAAACTGTACAATTTCATGAATTTTTTTTATGTTTTTTGTGTTGCTTTTAAAGGAATTTTTTTTATTTATGTACAAGCGATATTCTACTTTAATATAATCTAAGCTACGTATTTATGCCAATGAATGAAACATTTTTTTGGTAAAAAATTATAGTTGAATATGTTACATGTATGGACTGATTGGCTTCGAATCAAAACAACAATAACAGAAAATAAAAAGAGCCAATCAGCCAGTCCAATCTCCTCGTCAACGTTTTCTACCAACACCATAGTATTTACTCACCGTTTTCTACCAACAATTTCTTGAAAAAATAAATGACTGATCGATTGTCCTTTAAACAAGTTCCTAAGGGGCATTTCTAACTACCATCCACATTAATTTTTTTAGCTGGCGATCGATTGGAGCTTTTTTCATACGACCAAAGAGACCTCGAAGTGAAACAATCTATCTTTTTAGTTTTTTTTTTTTTTTTAATAACACAAGCAATATTAGAAGAGGGAGAAATAGAACCCAGACCTCGGGTGTAAAGATAAATTGACCACTTGAACTCCAAGCCTCATGAAAAGTCAAACAATCTCTAGAATCTATAAGATTGGAGCTAAAGACAACTTCGTAATTATGCGATACTAATGAAGCAGTACATTGTTTTATCAACAATGGAATTTTGATATTTTGATATTTTAATTTGATGGCTAATCAGTCTAGTGGCCCAACAATTGACATCAACAGCACCATTTTGTTCTCCATGCACGTGCTTCAGGTGCAAAATGAAATTACAGTCCTTAATCAGATCTTGGCAATTCCGATGAAAAGACCAATGCCTAGCAGCGAAGGAGACCTAACATTACAAACGGTTTTTCTTAAAGAAAATTGTTTATACCCAAATGAACAGCCAATAAGCATCGGACACGTGGACCAATTTATAGCTATGGAAGCCTTCGGCACCTAGCTACAGTTCGTTCCTACCGATCGCACGATTAGGGCAACTCCACCGCCAGGGGCACGTGGCAGTCCCACAATTGGAGTCCACGGTCTCACATCAAAATTCTAAACAATTTGCACACCTCCCAAGGCCTATAAAAAGGACAACTATCCAAACTGGGAGGTAATCAATCAGAACTTACGGCATACTGCCTATTGATCTGCAGTCCAATCTTACTAAACTCGTACTTACTTAAGCATCGGAGAGCCTTCGGCCGGTACCACACCGGTGCCGTAGGTCTTACCGAGCGTTTGTTATCTTGCAGATCGAATGCCCTACCAAGACCCATAACATACCGAAGGCCCAAATCACTAAGTTGAGTGGGAAAGTGCCGAACCATTTTTCTGCGTCAACAAAAATTGTCATACAAAAGTCATCAACTACACGCCATTACGAGAAAGTGTAGCCAAATAAAAAATAAAAAAACTTCCTTAGTTGCTGTGTTTGCACTCATAGTCTACATACAATCCGTGGTATGTTATTAGTCCAGTGTCTTGCATGACAAGAACGAGAGCAAATAAGAGTCAGCAATGAGCAAGCCGGCCGGGTGGGTGGAAGGCGTTGCTTCGCACCCAATGCTGGCAACTCATTCCTGACTCGTATCTCCTCTCCATCTATCCATGGAAGACTACAAAAACTACCTACACTCATCCTCTATCTTGCATTAATATCTTCCAAATATTTGACTGACTCAATGTACAATTTAATTACATTGCTGCAACTGAGCCAAAAATTTATAGAGTGAGTGTTAAATTTGCGGACCCGAACATAAAGCACACGCAGGGTGAAGCTAAGCACAAGACAATATCTGTCCCCACCATCCATTTCCGAGGATAAGGGAATTAATTGATTGGATGTGAGAATATAATCAAATAGGAGGGGAGGTGGGTGGGGGTGAGATACGGGTGTATTGGGATATAAATTGTCAACGGGAATTAGTTCTTCGAATTTCAGAGTTGTGAAAATGCATGGTTTGACTCAGATTGAGGTACGTACGTAGATGCCAGTAGAGATTCATCTATAGACTCCAGCTAGCTACCGTCTACTGTTCAATTTATTTGCTCCCTGCTGTAGCCTTCCTTTAGGTTTGTGAGTATCTTTAGAAGATAAAATAAAATCTCTAAAGATGAAGGTGAGATTTGAAATCTTATAAGTTTGTTCTATATGCTAACTAGCTCTTAATCAACTAGTATTTCTCATCCATTATTATTAGAACAACTTTCAAGTTCGAATCTTCCTTCTCGTAAAGAAAAATACTGCATCACTAATTCTATAAACCACAATATTGTTTAATGGCTTCGCTGCAGTCAAATGCATACAAGAACCACATATTATTTTGGTAATATTGAACCATTATGTAGGAGAACACTTAAATGGCCGGCCCTGAGATTATGAGCCTAAGATGAAACTTTGAAGCGTCTCCGATTCTTCACGTATTGTAAGTTGATATCAAGATCATACGAAGAAAAAACAGCAAACAAAATGTAACCACACAATTAGATACTCCATCTTTTTCTTTTATTTCAAGAACTTACATGAGATACCATAGTATTATTCAAAGAATTCTCACATTAAGAAGCTAGGGCTAGACGAGAATAGGGCACGCCTTGTGGGGTTTCCCCAGGACACGGCCGGACCCAATACTAGAAGTATGGTAATTAATTAGGGCAACCCTGCAAAATTATCATGTTTAATATTAATTTCTTTTTATTCTAGACTCATCCATGTAGAATGCCTAGTTTGTATAAACAGTTCAGGATAGGAACTGCCTATTAATTCATATGGTGTGCACTTACAATCCCTATCAATTGTACTTTTTTTTTTTTTTTTTTTTCATATCGACCCGAAAACGAGCATCCCACCTAAAAAAAGGACGAAGGGAATAAATTCAGACAGCCATAAAGAACAAAGATGTCTCTGGAATTCTGCTCTGATTTAAACTAGCATCACCAAATTAGCCTTATCACTACTTTATTCCACCATTGGCTGGCAAGACTATCAGCTGCCACCTCATTCAATAAATCAATTCATTCTTAAACAAGTGATCAAATCTGTGGTCATCTGCTAACAAATACAATTCAATTAAGTCTTCACAAACTTAAAATGCAATATCGAATTCTATTCCCAGTTTCAGAGTCAAGAATACCGCGCCCTTGCCCTAGATCTTTTTATTTTTTATTTTTTTATAACAATAAATATTTTTTCTTCTCTCAAGGTTCAGGTTCAACTAATTTTGTTGTTTTAAGTGATCATATATGTCCAGGGTAACAACGTTGTTAACCTTGAAGAAGATAAAGCAAAGTATGTTATAATAATTTGAATACTTGAAAATGTAACTATAAGAGATATTTGTATGTGTTATCTAACCCTCCATTTGGATGAAGGAATTGAAAATGACATAGAATTCTAACATGACAGAATTTAGATTTCCATCATTTCAATTTCTAACAATTGAAGATTTCAGTGTTTGGATTTATGTATGCCGAATTTTGTAAATGATGAAGTTTTGTAAATGGCACTATGGAAATTGTGAAATGACGCCTATTTTGATGGGAATTAAACTCGAGAATTTGATGCCCCAATTTCCACAATTTTTCCTCGTGTCATTTAATAAATTTTGTGCTTTAAGTTGACAAACAAGGGAATTGCCAAATTCTCCTCTTAAATTCCCGACTTTTAGCTAAATTCCGAGTTATTTTCTCTTATCCAAACGGAAGGTAAAAGAAAAAAATCTGTAAATTATGAAGAAATCCACATCCAATCCAATTACAACGGGATTTGCCTTAATAGAATCCATTTTGATCAAATTAAGTATGCAAATCCAATTAATTGGATTGGATGTGTGTTGAATTCAACATAAAATAACATCTATGAAACAAAAAATGTATATAAAAAAAAGTAACTAACCAATAGAAATATGACAAGTGGTCAAAAAGAACAATTGAATTTGTTTAGTTTTAGGGTTTTCAATACTCTAAAACCGACATCCCATCCAATTAAATTTGAGGGTGATCCGCATCCAATCCATATTCAGATCTTGATTTGGATTGGATTTTGCACACCATGACGAAACATTTTTCTTCATTTTAACATTAAAAGCATAAATAAGCATGGCATCTTATTCAAGAGATATATCATGAGTAGTGTTCTTGTTTATCTACCAATACCATTTTGACAATTGAACTTGAAAGCATATGAAATTTTAAAACAAATTAGTTATATGTTGATCATAATAATAAACCCTAGTACGTAGGTCGACCTTCCCCACAAGCCCTACTCTCTCTCTCTCTCTCTCTCTCTCTCTCTCTCTCTCTCTCTCTCTCTCAAGACTCTATCTATACCCACAATAACTAATAATCAACGAGAATTTGGCCCTTAGACTTGAAGTAGAGCCAGCAGGTATCTATTTATTTATCAACTCGAATTAAGATCTCATGGATGTCAACTGATCTAATTTGCAAGTAGTTGTGTCGATCAGCAGGATACCCACATATGCAAGGAAGTCAAATATAAGTCAATTAATTTCCCTTTTTGTGAAGTTTAGTTGATTTGGAATATTTTAAAGATATATAGAATCCCATGCACCCGTCAACTGGGATCCATCTAGAGCTAGCTAGATAGGCCTATAAATATGTTAACGATATGCAGTTTTGTAATTCAGAAGAAGTAAGCATTGGGAAAATTCCCACTTTCGAAGAGAATTAATGCAGTTATGAAAAGGGTCTTGCATGAAAGGGTAGAGAGTGGAGTTGAGCCAAGAATGACTTGCTGCAATTAATCGAAGGTGAAGCAACAATTTGTATATCGTTGGGCATACATAGGCAGCAAGTTGTTCTTGGTTCTGTTTGGTTCTCTATGTTCTCATGTCAGACTCTTGGATGTGAGACTCTTGGATTGGATCCACTACTAGGCTTACTGTGAGCTCTCTCTCTCTCTCTCTTGTTCTTAGTTCTGTTTGGTTCTCTATGTTCTTAGTCAGACTCTTGGATTGGATCCAGTACTAGGCTTACTGTGAGCTCTCTCTCTCTCTTTCTCTCTCTGTGTGCACATAGGACATGTGGTTGATGGTTGTACAACCGCTTACCAGGTTTGAATTCAAGGACTACTGATAATTATGCACAGATCATGAATGATTTGATACCATGACACAGTATGATAATAGATCCGTGCATAAGTTGCATTAAGCCACAACCTCCAATGGAATTACAGTTTTCAGCTTGTTTTGGTTGACATTGAAATGATTTGTTAATATTTCATATTTATGGTTCTTCGTGATTATATTTACAGAATAACTTGAGTCTTTATCAATCTATCGAGTTGAAAAGGAATTGTCACTTCAAGGTTTTAAATAAATTCTCGAGTTAAAATTCTTCAGGAACTCCGAGAACTACGTAGGCAAAACCTAGTATGCTCTGATCAACAGTTAGGTTGAGTTGTGACGATTAATACTTGTTGATGACCTTGTTGATGGTCGGAGACCATTAGGATTGTGTGTGGTTGTGTTTGGTTTGGTTTGGGTGGTCTCACGATGGTGTTGTATTAATAATTAGCACAAATTAATGTGCTAATTATCTAATTAAAAATACCCGCAAGTGTACAAATTTATTGGAGTATAAGGTTTAGGGAGTATAGATTTGTAAATACGGGATCGTTCCCTCGAGGAATTGGAGGCTTATACAGAGGTCTAGTTTGAGTACATAAAGAACACTAATTTAACACAAAACAAAGGTAAAATACAAATTGGATACTAGAAATGAGTAAAGAAAAGTAAAAGAAATGAAACAAAACAAGAAAGTAAAGGTAAACACAATCAACATTTTGTATCACCCCTTTATAACTTCTTATCACCATGTTATCACTATTTTATCACCATTTTATCACTACTTTATCACCCCTGTATCACCACTTTATCACCATTTTGTCGCTTATTTATCACCCCGGGTACTGTAGCAGCAATGAATTGCTTTTGGAAAGCGATCAATTACTTTTGGACAGAAAGGAAATTCTCTGGATAACAAATTAAACGGTCGATCGCTTGTGGGAAGCAATCAATCGCTTTCCTTTGTTTTCCAGCTTCAACCTCTGTTTTGTTTTTTACCTATAACTTTCAAACCATTAATCCTAATTTTATGTTCTTTATATCGTTGGATTCAGCAAGGAAAAATGACGAACCTAGCCCGAACCAAATTTCAAAAAAAAAAAATACAAACATGAGCTGAATTCAGTGTAAAGAACACTCAAGATTTCAAACAACACACACACACACACACACACACAACAAGGGGGTTTTGATTCAAGTGACCTCAGTATAATGCTTAAATGCAACCGAACTCTAATTTTAACAAGATCAGCAAATGCGATTATCAAAGTGTAACTTAATATGGTGACAAACACCAGGGTTTTTAGAATCCACACTAAACAATCTTACTCATGTTTATGGATACTCAAGTTATGAATTCTAGATACATTGATGAAGATGTTGGCAATCAAGACCCAATTTAGTGGCTCAAGTGGCAATGATTCTCTCTAAGATAAGTAAAGTGCGTGTTCAGTGCTACAATACTTGTGTTTCCCACACAATCAATCTATGTGTGTTTAGTACTAAAATTTAATCATATAAAGAAACCCATGAAGTTTGAAGAGAATATGAACATCAAAAGAACCCTATAATGTGGTGTTTACATTAGGCATTCAAAAAACCAATTCACATGAATGATACTTATTTCATCCATTAGTTGCATAGGAAAACATGAAGATGCATATTAACCGAACAATCTCAAGAAGCATGCTTTCAAGGGTGATCAATCAAAGAAAACATACATCAAGGATAGATTAATTTAGTGAAGAGGAATTCATCAACATTAACATATAGAAATCCATAAACTCAATTATCAAAACAATAGAGTATTCATGTTAGGGCTTCAACCTAAGCCCTTGTTATGGTGTGTAGTTCCTCATGCTTATTACTAACACAAATTCAAAATATAGCTAGAAAGAGTTTACAAATCTTGTGAAAGTGAAAGCACAAAAGCCTTCAATGGTGGAATGGCTTCTTCTCCTCTTGGTTGCTGCTACTCTTTGCTCTCATTTATCTCTTGTTTTTCAAAAGTTACAAAGTGTAGAGAATGTTGGATGTCTCATCTGATCCTTTTCGTTGCTTGGCTTCCTCTCTTCTTGCCAACTCATTAATGCAATATTAAACTCCACCTTTACTAAAGTTCTTTGGCCCTTCTCTCTACTTTGTCTTCACTTTCATAATTCCATTTTGGTTTTAATACATAGAGAGAGATTCTGATTTATTACCAATCTGAAATCAAATCTCTACAATGTCAATAATTGTTAACAAGAGTTGTGGTAACAATTAGAAGGGAGATGACACCAAGTAGAGGTAAGAGTTGACCAAAACAGACTTTCAGAGTTGGGTAAAATGCTATAAATGTTAAGAACTAAATCAAAAAATTGGATGAATAACATGATAAATCACGTGTAAAAATGAACCCAATAGATGGGTGAAAGGGGTGAATTCAAAACCAACTAAGCAGATCTATGGAAGTAAGAGTATGACTAGTGAACAACTAGTCATAGACCGATGAACACACAATCAACATCCAAATCCACTATCAAACAATCAATACAACATGTAAGCTTAGGAGAGAGCTAAGTGAAAACCTAGGTACTCAGAAGAATTTGTCAAGCCAGGACTCTATAGTGCTAGCAACAATTAGAATGAATCAAGTATGCAGATACAAGCAACAAGATCAAGGTCAGATTGCGACCCCAAAAAAAGAAAGGTGAGATAGAATGACATGCTAGATAGATATTTGAAGTCACCTGATTAGTCTAGATTACAAAGACCTAAAACATAATGTATCAACACCAAGACATGATATAAGCAATTCATAGACACATATTTAACTTGAACAAAACTTAGTGTGGATGACTAGTATCCATGACTAGTCATCTAGTACAACTTTCTACAAACCTTATAAGCAATTTGTCACACACTTGGCATACATTCAAAGAACAAACAACCACACATATTCACGTTCAAAATCAACACCACATCTTGGTCACTCGTAAACCTACCACTTGGGAAAAATTGGAAGTCATCAATCCAACCAGACATATCACTAAGCAAAGAAGATTCTTACGGAGAATACATACATAAGCTCAAGAATTCCTAGATCTATTTAGGAAACAACTCTACCTCTTTGTGCAAACTTCTTCTCTAGCTCAACCAAGCTAGGAACTCGTTCTTCATGAAAATGGCATCTTCAACTCCAACTTCTTCAGTCCATGGCACCAAATGCTCAGCTCAGATTCAAAAAAGAACAATGGAATATATATTCAAAATGAAAAAGGGTTGATCCCTTCAAGAAACCATGTTCTTGAAGAAGCTAATCAAGAATCTGTCCTAATCTATATTTTTTTTTTAGTCGAAAGACCTAGATCTAGATGTATCAAATGCTAGATGCAGATGTTGAAGAACAAAGCAGATTTCAAAACCAGTCTGAAAATCTCATTTTGAAAACCATGACCTCACCAAGTAGAAAATGTAGAGAAACAATTTTACTCTAAAAAGTTCTCAATGGGTGAAGTATTAAAAACATAAGCAGCTTTCAAAATGAAATCTTGAAAACCCATTTCTATGTCATGAACACTCTCACAAGAAAAGGCAGAGCTACAAAAAGATGCTCTCAACAATGTATTGATTAGATTCGAAAATAAGAATCAATCTCTTCAAGATTTCTATGTCATGAACACTCTCACAAGACAAGATAGAGCCTCAAAAAGATGCTTTCAACAATGTATTGATTTATATTCGAAAATAAGAATCAATCTCTTCAAGATACCATCATCTTGAAGAAATCAATATAGAAGTTTAGTCTAAAACTATATGTATGAATGAAATGCAAGACTAAGTTCATATTTAGAAATAGATGTAAATTTTATAAATCAAAATCATGAAAAATCCATTTATGCACCAAGAGCACTTTCACCCAAACCAAAGAGAACCAAGTTTTTCAAAATGATGCAAATGAAAGTGATGAAAGATTAAAACTCCATATCACTAAAGAAAATTTGAAAAATGATTTTCAATGAAAGCCCCAAAAAGGATTCAAGAATCTATGATCTTTTCTCCCAAAAAGCAAAACCTAATTTATGCCCAGTCTCTCACTAGAGCTCTCTCTCTCCTATCTCTCTCTGAAAGCCCATATGAAAATTGTAAAATGAGAGAGTTAGTGAGTCTATACCAGCTCCAACATTTTTGGTGAAATTTGGCAAGCTAAAAGCGCACTTGGCAACAAATGGTTTGAGTTATAATAGGAGAAATATAGAAAAATCACATGCTGGAAACATTTGGCCTATATGCCTGGTCAACTAGAAAAAATATTTTGATGCAGATGATGATTTTCTTAATGGTGCCCATTATAAATGAATGCACATTATTTTAGTTTTGTAGCCTCATAAGGTCTTCAATGTACTTCAACTTTGTAACAAATACCAAGTCCTAATTTTCTAAAGATGAGCTAAGAGAAATTACATATATAAAAGTGTACGTTTGGCAAGGAAAGCCAATTCTAAGAATCTGAAACCTAACATAACTAAATAGCTATCTTTTGCTTTGATCCATTACTTGTTCCGTATGTGTCTCTCTATTTTTCTTTCTATTCTCTCGTGCCTCCTTGGCTCAAAAAGGGGGTACGTCATAGAATCAAAGTTATCGTAACTAGACTCGAATATCAATAAAATATATACCAGTATACTATAGCAGCAGTCGTAAAAGTAAAGGAAAATAATTTTCCATTTAGAATACAAATTCAAAGTAAAGAGTAATCTTTGTTGATACACTAACCAACATAGATGCAGAAGTAAAAAATAAATAAATAATCCAAAAGACATTTATGGACGCATTTTTTGAGAACCTTTTCTATTGAGGGGCGGTAATATACTAAACTTACACACACTACACAGATACTAGAACTCAAACTCAGGACCTTGCCTTGAAGAGCAATTGCTCTGAACCCCTACACTATGGATCATTTGCGAACTAATTTAAAATACTTAATAAGGGCCATCATCGAAAAGTTTACCTCACAATAGATGAAACCTAATCAGTTTCAATATAACTTTGATCAAAGTCAATATATCAATTTTTGTTTAAGTCATCAAATTTTAGAGTCCTTGTAATGTTAGTTTCAGGATGGATGTTGATTATCCTAGCCGTAGTGCGAGTAGAAGATACTACATCACCCTATTTGTCTCCTCCACTTCCCTTTCATCTCCTACCTTCTTCAGTGGATGGACTCGGATCCTCTTTTCGTAGTCAATTCCTTAAACAACACAAAAAGAGCCTTAAGTTAGAATTAAAATGTGCGAAAATAGTCATTGGAATATGTATACATCTGGAAGAATCAGAAGTAGAATTCATGGAGTGTATGAAAGTCCATATCGACGACTGTGTTAGAAGAGATAGGAGTTTCAAAAATTAGGGTGCTTTATGAAATCTATGCTGGCAAATATTTGATTACAAATTAACAACCTTATGCTATATATACTCCTCCTTTATATATGGACACAAACATTCATGCTTATTCGTCCACATGATACCTAAAATTGCATATTTTAAAGGTATTTTAACATGTATCACATCGATTTCTACTCTTCCTAATTGATCTAATTCCTAGTTTTTAGAGTATTCAATTATGGATTTTAACATGGGGAGATTCACTATTATACCTAATACAGGAGTCCAAATTATAAAAATAAATAAATAAATAAATAAATAAATAAAAAACCCCTATATGAAATGGACTTTAGAATACACCCAAAGCCTATTTACAACATAACAAAATGACTTTTAACTTCTTTTGAATTATAAAACTGTCATTGATTTCTCCAATCTCAAAACCTCATAAAAAAGCCCAAAACACTCAATAAGGCATCAAAGTAATTTAATAATCAAAATTAAATTCGATAGGGCCAGCTATCATATTTTGGGTTTATTTATAGAAATTAAATGATGTAAGGTTTATTTATAGTTTTAGTGCTAAGAATGGGTATATGACTAAATATCTCTTTTAACATGGAATCCATATAAGTTTCTAATCCGTATGTGTTAATAAACATAAGAGAAGACATGAATTGGAATAATTCCAATATCCATTCCTAATAAGTAAACATGCGTACTATAAAGGTTAAAAGTGGAATTTGGATAACATATGGTCAGTTGCTCATTAGCATAAACTTCTATTGTTTATTTCACTTTCAATCTGAAGTGTGCATATCACTAGTACTTTAAAAAATTCTCTCCTTTATGGTTTGATATGATACTCAATCTGGATTCTTCCGGCCTTAGGATTGGCAAGTAACTTGAAAGCATCTTCAGAAAGATTGATCTTTCCACAACCTTTTGTTTGACAATAGTCCACAATTATAACCTTAGCATATTATAATTTTTATCTTTACAAGGTTCTGATATTCCACCACACACTTTCTTTTTCTTCCATATAACATTGCTCGCAGCTGCAGAGGCTTAAAAAGGCGAAAAACATCATATTTAATATTTGGAGCTTCGAACTATACAAGCTCTTTTTGTCAATGAGGAGAGGGAATATGAGTTTCAGACGTCTTTTAATATTAAGAAAAGAAGTATCACTAGATCAAGAGTTAGTTTGTAATTTTGTATGTATAGTGAAAATGGTACTTAGGTGACGAGGGGTAAATTTAATCACACAAACAAGACACAACAACACAGCAATCTTCACACACTTTAAACCTTGACCAAATACACATATGACTAGTCAACTGCTAGTCATGAACAATCACAATCAAGAGAACACACAGAGCATGCCACAATGTACCTGCAACCCTAGAAGATTACTAGTGAC
>NC_024127.1:36206749-36231258 GCF_000346735.1 Prunus mume
GCAAGGATGACTAGTCATATGAGAAACGGTTGACTAGTCATCTTTTTATGAAGACTGTTTTATGTAATGATATGCAATGCTCAATACCTTTGTCAAATTGCTTGAGCCACCATAGAGCAGAGATTAGAGAAGAGCACCAATAAAAGTTTTCCCTAATCTAGACTTGAGCTTGATAAATTACATTACACATCCTATTACAAAGTTGTCAAGGGAAGCCAAAAGAAAATAGTAAAAACCATACATTAACATATAGGCTGACATTAAACCTTATCAAAAAGAAGTTTGACATCAAAATAAGTAAACAATCTTGTTAAAGTATCTCAAAGGGAGATGTCAAATGCAAAATATTAAATTTGAATTTGATGGCTTATGTGGAAATTTGACACCTTAGAAAAAATTTAACTCCACCCGAAATGCCAAATATCATATTATTTTATATATTTTTCAAAGCAAATGGGGCCCATATGATGTATGAAGTTTTAAAAGAGAGTGGCCAGTTTGGCATTGCTATGCTGTGAAAATAATCACTGTCAGATTTGCTGTAAGAAAAATCAGCTGTGAGATAAAACAGTTTGGCATTTGGTAAAATTTTTGTTAAAAGTGTTGTTGGTATTGATTTTACACATAATCAGAAAATGATTGCCGCATAATCAGAAAATGAAAGCACCTCATTAGCTGCTTTCCCTTATAGCTTTCTTTCACAGCAATTTTTAACAATAAGTGATTTTCTCACAGTTTACCAAATAGGTTGAGCTTCTCAAATTTTTTTAAAAATCACTTATCACCCCAAATAAGCGATGCCAAACTGGCACTAAATGATAGTGGGGTCCATGACTAAAAAAATATCAAAATAATATTTGACATCAAGCTTTTTAATATGTTATTTTTTACATATCTCTTCCAGCCTTCAAATTCATGTAGGATTTGACTACTCGGTTTGAGCAATTTAATCTTTAATTTTTGTCATTTCATGTTTATGTGGCAATTTGATACATCAGTTGGAGATGCTCTTACATGTATTTTTGTTAGTGTTATTACCTATAATAGGCGAGGGTACAGTCAAAACAGTTTTTCTCTATCTACACACTTGGTGATGAGACATTAATTATGATAATATAGAATTTCTTTCTAAATTAATTCCAAATTAAATTCATTTCAACAAGATAAAAATTGGGGTTGCAAATGATAGTAATTTAGACTAATTTAGTTGGACATGGCAGTTTAGATTAATTTAGAGTAATTTAGACTTCTGTTTTTATAGAAAAAACAAGATAAAAAATGGAGTTGGTTAAAACCTTACAAAAAATAAAAAGAATTAAATCCTAGTTTTAAAATCCGAATTTATTCCCTAATTAAAACCTAAAATTTGAAAATCCATGAATTAGGAACAAATCATAAGTTAGTAGAAGAATAAGAATTGAACAAAACGAGAGTTAAGAAGAACTTGACTGGGCTTTAAAATGGGTTTTTATTTTTGGTCTGAATACGTGGAACTTGGAACAACTGATCTGGGCTAGGCTCCAACATACCTCAACCATGACTTGCTCAGGCAAAGCTAAAACCCTTCAACCCAAGTTGATGGGCTTTGGTAAAACAACTAAAACCCTTTCCAAGCAAGTTGAAGGAACTAATCCTAAATTAGTAAAGTTGTACAAGATCTTGTCAAGAACTATCTTCATTTGAGTCCACTACAATATGTTGTAAATATTTTTATTCACCACTTTAACTTAAGGTGTATGCTCATCACCATTCTTAACACTTGACACGTGTCTATAGGCATAATCATGGTTAATTTTTTACTTTGATTTCTGTAACTATGGTTATGCTTATGGACACGTATTAAGTATTGAGAAAAATAGTTAGCATACACTTTGAATTAAAATGGTGAACAAATATGCTTTTGCATTAATTTTACAATATTTGGTTTTCCTTATATACATGAAGTAACTCATGTGATTAATAAATTTATGAAGAGTACATCTGGGATCCACATTTGTAACCAATTTTAGTCAAATCTCAATTCTATACGCACCCCATTGATTGGCTTCCATAATTTAGCGCAAATGAAGATTTGATCTTGTCATGTTAAACATGTGAGTGGGAGCAAAGGAAAGCACCTAAAATTAGTCAAATCACACTGATGGTATACAGTCAATCATGAGATTAGGATTAAGGAAACAATTTTTTTTTTTTTAATTTAATGGAAGTAGTGACCCAATTCTCATATCATTTTTATTTATTTTTCCAATATTGGAGAGGAAATTCGATCTTGGAAACTCTTTCAATATCGAAAATGTTAGTTGCTAGCTAGTATTTTTGAGACAGTGCACACTATCTTGATAAAAATATGCATCTGCTTAAAGCATATATTTACAACTCTAACTATATAATATAGACATTTTCAACTCATTGCATGCTTATGCTTTCTTCTCATACCATTTGCAATTTAACCCAAAATTTCCTAAATGCTTAATTTCACCAATAGAAAGCATATCATTACTAATCTTATTTTCAGCCAGTTACATCTGTTCAGTAGTTATTTCTGATAAACAACCTTTAAGGCTAGGCCCAATATGCCCATGACCACCACAGCATTCCTTCATGTAGCTTTTGCAGCACCCTCCTACTTCTCTCTTCTCTAATACACAAGCATGAATTGCCACTGATTTCGAGCAACACGCTTCCTCTTCTCTTGTCCCTGAACTGATGCAAGAGTGCGTAGGGGATGATTCTGTGTGGTCATTGCCTGGTACGATATCAATGGTTGTGTGAGGAGGTGTTTTTTCATCTAGATTATGGTGGTGGTGCTGATGATCACAGCTTGTTCCAGCCAATTTTCCTGATGCTTCATTGCCAATATGATCTTTGCCACAATGGGTTGGGTGGCAATGACCAAAACTTGCCAATTTTTTGCTTTCCTCCAAGGGAAAAGCAGAATGATTGCAGTGTTTTGCCTCATGGAGTCCATAACATTGCTTTGTGCCATGCTCTTTGCCACAGTGGCTTGAGTGGCAATGAGCAGTGCTTGCAGATTTCTGGCTTACCTCCAAAGGAAAATCCGAACGATTGTGGTGATTCGCCTCATGGAGCCCATCACCTTCATTTCTGCCATGCTCTTTGCCACAGTGGGTTGAGTGGCAATGACTATTGCTTATAGGTTTTTGGTTTTCCTCCAAGAGAGTAGAATGGTTGCAGTGTTTTTCCTCATGGATTTTATCACCTTCTGCACAATTTCCATGACTTCCAACCAAGTCTGTGCAACCATCTTCTGCACATGAGCTCAAATTGTGAGGCCTTGAACAACCATGGTTGTGTTTGTTCTGTGACTCCAGATCACGATTGAGTTTCATGCAGCTTGCTCCATCACAATGCCTTGCCTTATGTAAGTCATCATTGTGCTTATGATTACCAGGCAAGCTCGAATTCAAAGGACTAGGTTGGCATTCTGATCCACACTTCTGGGAAGAACACTTTTGAGGCTTGCAGGCTTTTACAGCTTTGCTCTTAGAGCAACAATGCTGATTTTTGTGAGAGTGGCTATGTCCATGGCTTCCATGTTTATGAGCATGTGGCGCAGAAGAATTTTTTCCACATTTGCCTCCATGCTTTTGGGTTCCTTTTAAAAGTAGCATGCTGTTGAGGATCACAAGCATGCATGTCCCAACATCAGCAAGAACTGCAGCCCAAACAAGTGGATGACCTGCAAATCCCAGTGCAAGGATTGCAACCTTAGTAGTGATTGACAAAACCACATTCTGAATCACTTTTCTATTAGCTCTTCTGGCAAGCTTGACTGCTTTTGCTAGTTTTCTGATGTCATTTGACAGTAGAATTATGTTCCCAGTTTCTTGAGCAAGGGCTGATCCAGAAATGCCCATTGAGATACCAATATCAGCTGTAGCTAAAGCTGGGGCATCGTTGATACCATCTCCGACCATTGCTGTACTTCCTTCTGTCTTAAATTCTGTAATGATTCTTGCCTTGTCTTCAGGTAGAAGTTCTGCATGGACTACCTCAAGAGCTTGCTTAAGCTGCACATCAGATAAATTTTCTACTCTTATTAGCTAATTTTTTCTTAATCTGAAAAGAAATAATAAAGTGATCCATTAACTGAGTTCAATCACAGCATAGCAATTTGTAACAAATCAGTTTTGGCTGCAAATGGAGGTTCATTGCCAGAAATAATTCATACCAACTGAGCTTTCCATTTGTTCCTTGAATTGATTCAGTTAACAAGACATTACTGCAAATTCTATGATCATCTCTGAACAACATGTTATACCAGATTAGGCAAACCCAAATGACTTATTGAATTGCTAGAAAGACATCAACCAAGAGGGTAAACAAAACACTAACAAATGATAAATAAATACATAAAAGCATTCCAGTTTGGTTGAGGCATTAGATAGATCCATCACCCTAAAACATGCGAATCCAAGTGGCTATAACGAAGATTAGGTGTGTGTGCACGCACATTCGAGTGTGGAGATATGTATATGAGGGTAGAAAATTAGAAATAAGGCACCTGCTCATTTGTATGCAATGCTGCAGCATGACTATCTCCTGTGAGCATAGCTGTTTTAATGCCTAACTTCTTCAGCTCCCTGCAAGCCTCTGCAGCCCCAGATCGACAAGTATCAGATATTGTAAAGATTCCGGCAGGGTTTCCTCCAGAGTATATGTATCCTATGGTCTTCCCACCCTTACGACCTTCAATGGTTGGAACTGAAATTTCAAAAAGAACTAATGATTTGAGATCCAGAAAGAAAAAACATGAATAAAAATACACAGCTTAAAAGATATACGCACTACTTGCACTAATTGGAGGTTTCTGATTGTAGTTCTGCAAAAAAATAATTTAATGGCATTCACCTGTTTTACAATTAGCTCTCAAAGCTATTTTTCTGTTTCCAATATAGATATATTGTCCATCAATTTTCCCATGAATGCCTTCCCCGGGAAAATTTTGAAACTCCTCTACATTTTCCGGTTTTGGCTCAACCGAATGCGATCTTCCATAGTCAACCAGTGCATCTGCCATTGGATGACTTGACTTCCTCTCAATACTTGCAACCCTTCAAACAAATTTTGAGAAATATTAACAGACTAACCAATATGAACTGTGAAGCAATGTAAAACAGAGTTTTGTTTGTGTTTTTCCCAGTATGTTGACGAATAAGAGTTGTAGTCTGTACCAGTAAAGCAATGTGTTCAAGCTAATGTCATCACGAAGAGACTGAAAATCCATCACCACAAATTCACCACTTGTTATTGTACCAGTTTTGTCAAAAGCCATGATCTTGACTTTAGCCAGAATCTCAATGTAGTCACCCCCTTTGATTAGAAGACCAGACGTTGCCGCTTTTGTAAGGGTACAGAAAGTCACAACAGGTGTAGAGAGGATGAGAGCACATGGACATGCGCTCACTAACACAACCAAAGCTAAGTGAAACCATTTGCTCCAATTATGGACATGCAATGCCGCTGGAATCACGGCAATAGAAACAGATATGACTAGGACGGCTGCAGATCGACACCAGGAAATGTATAAGTGGAACTGTTTGCATGCTCTTAAGTATTAAAAGAACAGGGGAAATTGGTTAATAGTAGAAAAGAGAAAAGAAATATATGGAAGTTTCCATAACATAATTTCTAAAACCAGGAGATCAAATGTATAGAAAGTAGACTTACATGGGGTATAAAACTTTGCACATTTGTCAATGAATCTCTGAGTTCTGGTTTTGCTGTTTTGAGCCTCTTCCACAAGTTTTGCCATTTTAGCAACGGCGCAGTCTTCAGCTAAGGCTGTAGTTTTCACACTAAGGTAACCTTTAAAAGAAAAACCAGATTTGTCAGGAAAAAGGAAAAAGAAAATAAACATGACTCTTTATTGTTCATCTTCTAATAGAGGGAGGGAGATTTATGTTACCATTGAGATTGATGGTGCCAGCCCAAACAGTTGAGTCCTTTTCTTTGGCAACTGGATAGGATTCTCCAGTTAGTGTCTTCTCATCCACTTCACCTTTGCCTTCAACAACTATCCCATCAATTGGGATAACTTCACCAGCCTTAACGGCAACAGTTGTGTTCAACTTGACCTCATCGACATCCACAACCTCACCAGTTTCTGCTAAGACTGCTTTTTGAGGAGCCATGCTCATCAACGACGACATCACGGCTTTCGCCTGAGTACATAGCATGATCAGAGTTTACAATCTTGGAATTATTGGTCTTTCAAACATGGTGATAAGGGCATGAAAAGATTGATTTATTCACTAGTCAAGAAGCAATGGAGGCAAATGTTTGAAAGTCATAAAGCACTGTGCAAGATTACAAGAGAAGGATGAGTTTAATGCTAACCCTGTGACCTGCCCTTGACTCAAGCCACTCTGCAATGGTGAACAGAAAGACAATAGTTCCAGCTTCCATATAGTCATTCAAAGCAATTGTCCCAATCACTGTCAAAAGAACGTTACAGCATGTATCAGTTACCAATACCAGTATATAACAAACACACACCTATTAACCAAAAAAACAGAGCTATTTTCTACATAGATACACAAACAAACACAAATAAAGTATTGTACATTACTTCAGGCATCTAATTCTAGATGCAACGAGTTATGTACCCTATGATTTCATCCAGAGGCTAAGTTACTATCAGATCAACCTTTCAAATAGCCTAATGATCAACTAATGAACTGAATAGATTATTTAATTTGGGTTCCAGCAAGAACATGCAATTTATTAGTCAAAATAAAAAATAAATTATGGGTTCTTTTATATTTGATATTACACCATAACAATTAAAATAATCTTATAAAAATAACCCATAAAACTGTTCTTCCTCACCAAAAAAAAAGGTCCATAAAACTGTTCTTCCAATTTTCTAAAACTACCATCTTCGAAAGTAAACTCCACTTAAATTTACCATCTTGGAAACTAAGAACTGATTAGCCCACTAATTTTTTTATTTTTATTTTTTTTATCTAACTGCTTTGCTTTTTTGAGCCAAATTAAATGATTCTCCATGTTGGTTATTTTGTCTATCTTCGTTATATATATTTTTTCAATATATTACAAGTCGCGTGATGAGAGAGAGAATAAAAAAACAGATGAAACGAAATGGAATCCAATAAGGTGATGAAAGCAGGAGTGGGAAATGCAATAGAGGTAGGTAGGTAGCAAAGCTAGTCAAAACATATGGGGCACGAAATGGAGAGCCAAGAGCTTAGGCATCAACAAAAATGGAAAGCCAAAACATGTGCTAGATAGGCCAACGAAATTATTAGAATTCAAGCCTAACAAGAGATGGGGAAGCCGAAATATGTCGTCTGCTGAAAGGAAAAACAGACACGAAAACTGATACTTTTGACAAAATCCATTCAAACTCTTTAACCCATACATACTATGCATATCCATTCAAAGTGCAAAAAGCCAAAGACTACATAAATTTAAGTATTTGTTGCAGGTATCATCAAACTCGTGAACTGCGTAAACGTGACGTTTGGATTGCTATTCACAAATTAAAGATATCTTTGCTAAGGGAATTGTGATGTATTGCGATTTTTTTCAACAAAAAGCCAAAATAAAAAAGATGGAGTTTTGGATGTAACCCAAGACAAAAAAGAAAAAAAGGAAAAAAAAAGAAAGAAAAAAGATGGGGTTTTGGTTAGTTCGGTGTGGCGGTGTGGGGTGTGGGGTGTGGGCAACCAATTTTACCAATAATTTATAGGGAAACCAAGTTTGATTTGTCCCCATGTTATACCAAGCTTTTGATCATGATCATGATTAAAATGTTTAACTGCCTTGTCCTAAACTAAGAACTAAAAATCATGAATTTTGAAAACTTTATTTATAGTTAATTAAAAAAATCTATAGAAATAAAGATACAAATTGAGAATATTGAAATATTCAAAATACCAAAAATATTTAATTAAAACAAATAAAGAAAGAAAAAATTAATTGGCATGCGCGTGAGTATATCTTTTTTTTTATATTATTAATACGAAGTCTAAATTTCTTTAATTTACAAGGTAGGAGATTTGAATTTTATGTAAAAAAGAAGCAGGTTCATTGTCCCGATCAATTGACCTAACTCATATGTACTAAATGAATATATCATTAATAAAGCTAAAATTACTGACTAAGTAAAACATAATTATTATTATGTAAAATGCAATGGAAAAAGAAAAGAAAATATTAATGTTAAAAATTTGACGTACCAGCAACGATAACAAGAATGTTGATGTCTAGCCTAAGATGCCGAATGGCCGCCACGCCTTTCATGGCAATGGGGAAAATGCCAACGACCACCGCTCCAAGAGCCAACCACCCCAATGGCCGATATGCATACTTTAAAAATGATAGCAAGAGTAGCACGCCGCTAGCAATTGCATATGGACTTGGCCACTTTTTCTTGTAATTGTCCTCTGCCCCATACAATCTCACATTTGCTTCAAGCCTTGCTTGGTTTAATGCCTTAACTGCCGTCATCAAGAACCCATAAATTAATTATGAGAATATTGAATACATGTGAATTTGAAAATCAATTTGAATTAATGATTCAGTTTCATAGTCTCACAATATAAACATATTTGATTATCATCAGGATAATCGGAACAATACAAGTAATTAAAAAATAACAAAATAAAATTTCAGAGAAAAAAATAGAAAAAAGAAGAGAGAAAATGGGTTTTCTTGTCTTTTAACAAGGGCATTTTGGTCCACAAATATGATATTATATAATTAAATGTAGGTTTCGTTGTCGTATTGAATTCTTCAACTACCAGAAATGTGACTATACGCCTATTGGAAAGTGTTTCTTCATAAAAGAGTTTCCAAGTAATAATAATTTGGTAAACCAAAGTCATTGTCAAAACTTTTCTGCTAAATAAAGCAATAAGTACTTTTGGTTATTTGAAAGCAGTTTTAGCTTTTCTAAGGTCCATCTCTCGCAAGTAATTGGTTATTTGGGTCATGCACGATACGAAGCGGTCTCACATAATTCTTTTATGAGTCAACACAGTATGACTAATGCGCGAATACAAATGACTTTCCATGAATAAATATTCTAAATCTTTTTTTTTTCTTCTAAAATTTTGCCTTTTAACTGTAGTCAAGACTCACACCAAGGGTGTGAGATATTTAACAAATAATATTATACATGGAGCATAAGTAGGTAAAAACGTAGGAAGAATAATCACCAATTAAAAGCTAATTTTTTAGGTGCAAAGAAGTTAAAAAAAGAACACAAAGATTGAGAAGAGTTACGTAGAACAAAAGTTGATGTGGGGGAAAAAGATGCTTTTGCTACAAACCAATCATCAAAAAAATTGCTAAGTGTTTCTGTTTAAATAATTTGAAAAGCAAATAGTGTATGAAAGTCGGGTAAAGCAATAAAGCATATTTAAAGCATCATCCTCCTGTCTTTTTTCTTGCCGATTCACCAATCACTACAATCACACCAAGACTAACATGGCCACCGACTATCTCTTCGTCCACCTTTCTTTCTTTCCTTTTATTTTTTTATTTTTTTATTTTGGTTCAAACCGTTTAATTTTTGTTGTGCAAGCAATACCAGAAATCTACCACAATATGGCACGAATATATTAAAGAGAGGGAATGTTTAGGTCGCTTGCTCACGCTTGAGTGGCTCCCGGGTCTCAATCATTGACGTATATGTGGATCCGCTAATGCATCAATGATTGAGAATATAGCTCACTTGTGCGCGTACACGACTTCTCTTATCGAAATCTATATTAACGAAGACGGAGAAATGTTAAAAATTTGTAACAATCGTGATTAAGAAGACAGGAAAGGTCCTAGTCTCATCTGTGCCCCCCGTATTGCAGGGTTCTATAGTGATTGGTCAGGCAAGAGCCTTGAAAACAAGTAGCACATGTAACAATTAATGGAACAAAAATAACATTAACTAGTCTATAATTTGAGAGAAAATTAATTGTTTGGATACTTACCAATTTGAATCTGGGAAATGAGGAGGCTATCATGGACAACGATAACAGTTCTAGAAGGCACAATCACTGACACCTCTTTCACACCCTCAAGAGGCTTCAGGATGTTCTCAACCAGTGGAACTTCTGATGAACAGCACAACCCCAGCACATCAAAGTAGCTTTTCTGAAACTTTTTGGCTGCTGCCTTGTCCTTGTCCTGGGCAGCCATAATGATTTTTCTACCAACTTCTGCAACTACAGAGGACATAAGAAAGAGAAATAATTAATTTTTCTGTTGGGTTTATTCTTCTTCCAGCAGGGCCATTGGCAGAGCATAGAACAAAATTTGTGCTGTGTTCAAACTATATTGTGAAAATTAAAGTTCTGCAAATTAAAGGGTCAGAAATTAGTTGTCTGTGAGAGAGAGAGAAAGAGAGTAGTGAAAGAAAGATGGTGAGTTGAGAAGGTGGAAGAAGAAAACAAAAACCAAGTTGTATATTTTCAATGATAGAAGATCAAATTCAGAACTCAAAATGAAGAACCGAAGAGGCTGGTAAAAAACAATAACCTTGTAGCTAATGGAAGGCTTGGAGTTTCTTGAAGCTTTGAATTCAGAGTGAGCAGCAAGATGCAGGGGTTGGAAGTTGTGGTGGGTTGGTTTCATATAAGAATAGGTAAGGAATGTAACTTATAAAGACATGCACACAGAAAGAATATCTGAAATTAATGAAGAATTCTCTCAACTAAAACAACTTTCCTTGGTTGGAATAATTGGTTCACCTTTCTCTTGTGGGTGAGACGCAAATAGTGGAGAACCAATTGAGGGGAAAAATATGGAATCCACATGTGAATCCACATATATAAATGCTTGTTTTAATAGTCTCAGGGATATTTGCTCAACCTAATTGAGATGTTAAATATATAAATATAGAGTACCCTTTCATTCTGCTCGAGATGACCAAATTACCACATCAAACTTCGTCATCTAATTGAAATGCCTGAATGATTTTCAATTTTGAAAAAAATATTGTCTTCCCTTTGCTACTTTTTCTTTTGCTTTGTCTTTTTCCTTTTTTTATGTTAGCCTCTAAAGTGTATTTGACCGAGCTCTTCTGGTATCAAGTTTCTTTAAAAATGGTACCCGTAAAAAAAAAAAAACGTAGGAAATTTTATTTTGGTAGAAAACAAATGTCATGTGCATGCATTTTGTGTAGCTTTTGTCCTCTTGGGTGTTACTTTTGTTTCACTTTTCAGCTTTGACCTGGATGAAAAAATAAAAACAAAATTAATTTACTTTTAATATTGAAAATATTTTTTCGAACATCTACGTATAATCTTTTTTATTACCTAAAAGTTAAGAAATTACGATGGTAACAGACGTGTATTAAATTGCCCAAACTCGAAGCAGTTGATTATTTCTGCCCAATTATGAGGCCTATTTCTAAAGCAACCATTTACACGCTAGAATTCTAAGAAAGAGACCTGGTCAGTAGCCCACTTTCCCTTTCAGGTATATGATGTTATGCACAGCTGATCTCCTTCTAAAAGTTTTACGATAGTCCCATTTACCAATCGTCGTGACCTTTAAGCAATGAAGCAGTTTCGGCCTAAAACTTTATATCGTAATTGCGCTAGTGCTATGACTAACACTTCCCTTTTCTACTTTATTTAAGAGCACTTTTATCTATTTGCCATGATAAAGGGTAAATACTATTCACTTTAACTTATTTTTATTTTTTGTACTTAAACGATTAATTTGGATAAGATTTTCGGTTGTCAAGTGTCCATATTTATTATAAAATTCACATTTCAAATTTCAAATAAAATTTTCATATAAGATTTTTGGTTGCCACATGTACATATTTATTATAAAATTCACCTCTCTCTCATCATACAATTGAAATACCTACTCACTGATCATACAATTGAAATACTCATGGTCCTCATAGTACAATACAATTGAGTACAAGGAGGACTCGATCATTGGCGGAGGCAGTTCCACTGGATCACGACGTGGAGGAGTATTTTCCTTTGAATGACGTAATAGTAAAATTATTTCCGACACGGAACGCACCACGGGAACTAACTGCGGGCATTGTTCAGTTGAGGAGTTATGTGTAATGGTTTTTTTTTTTGGCCTTGAATAATCTATTAAAAAACTTAAATTGTAAATGCAAGAAAATATATTTTTTTTTAAATGACATTAAATTGAATAAAACAGCAATTATAAATTTTTTACCTCGTCGCCAAGATTTTGACCTCTTCGAACGTTTGTCCATGTCCCTCCGGCTTTGATGGAAGATGCCATAAGATGATGAATAAAAAAGAAAGTGAAGAAATTTTTGTGTAGAAAGTGAATAATATTAGAAGGTGAAGAAAATGTATGAGGATTTGGCGTTGAAAGTTAACAACATTGGTAGGTATTTATATTTAAAAATATTCCAGAATTTCTTGGTAATTTTTTTTAAAAAATTCAAAAAAAAAAAATTTGAGATTTTTTAAGCAAAAAAATTGAATTTATGCTTTGGCGTCAGCTATCTTCGGGCTCAATCTCAGGCTGGTTTTGCTTGAGGGCTGGCCCAGTTGCGTGGGACCCGCAGCTTGCCCGAGCAAGCTTGGCCAGCTGGAAGTGCTCACCTAGGCTTGGGCCCTGTCCTGCCCTGGCTGGAGGCAACGGATGGAATCACTCTAAATGCTTGCATCAACAAAAATAAGTGGTGTCATAGTCAAGGGCGAAATTAGGAATTTATCAGCGAATGAGCTAGCTAAAGTTATTACATTAAAATCCAATTATCATTTTTTTTTTACTTACAATTTCTATAGGTTTTATATAAATAAAAGCATACATTAGTATAAACCACGCTAGTTATTAACACAAGAAAAAAAATAGAATTAGAGCCATATTATTCACGAAAGCGGATGTGCTGGACGGTCCCCCATAATACACTCACTTGGGGACTTCTTACTCTGGCCGTTCCAAGAGTGTCCACTAGTTAAAGGAAGAATTTCATTTAGAAAAATGGTTCTCTTTTAGAGACAAATCAATGAAATAAAATAAAATTGGAGAATTAAGAGCTAAAGACTTTACCCCTATTGTGGGTTATTGGTGGGACAGTCTTTGACACCATATACAAACGTGAAAAATCTCTGACTATGCCTATTGGGGTTGCCAATGTATAAAATTGTGTATTTTTATTTATTTTTAGGTTAAGATACTAGCTTATATAAATTTGATTTATTTTTCTCACAAAAAGAATCACTAGGCTACAGCCCTCTGGAGTCCACACAGTGGTTTCGCCCATGGCCATAGTAACTGTCTACTAAAAATATCATTTTTGTATTTTCAATGAAGATAATCGTCCTGTGGGGTGGGGGACTCCTAGAGGATCCTCTTTGGAATTTCTTTTAGAGTAAAAAAACCATAATTTTTTTTTCTTTCTAATTACTGTTAATCGTTGTACGCTATTCCATTAATGATTTATGAGTTAATCAAAATTAACATGTTTAGTATATACCACATATCACATGCGTATCCGATCATGGTACACTTGGGGTGCTGTTTTTCTCTGATGGTATTTGAGATTGGAAACGAATATTTGAATTTTCAGCAAGTCAAGCAACTATGAGAGTATAAAAGTTCTTCTTTGACAGTATTCCATTATGATGGGATGTTATTTCGTTTGATTTTTATTTCTTTTAACTTTTTTGTAGTTCAATGCATATGTGACACTCTTTTTCCTACTTCAGGGTTACCGATATAATTGCCTTGGGAAGATTTTAATAAGGTTGCCTTCAAGTTCTTTTGTATAGTTCATGGAATATTAGCATGCAAACTGAAAAATTCTTGTTATTTTTATAATGTAGAAATTAAATGGATATGCATCGGTGGATAATAATTTTGCATAATCAATTATATAATTATTCTACAAAGTACTTTCTGTTAAAGAATGTAAGTTTCACATCGAAAACTTGACTAAATAAAATACAATATATAATGAATTGTTCTACTACTAATATCACCGATACCTTTTGTGATAAAACCTCACACTTACTGGACTTTATAAGTGGTTAAGTTGGAGACAATATCAGTGTTGCTAGTAGTGGGCCGCTGACCAGCTTCTCTGAAATTTAACATGGTATCAGAGCGGGTTGATTGACTGGACCTGAATTGGGCATTTACTCTTACTCAATATGTGATCTTCACATGTTGGACTTGAATGTTTATCTCTACCCCCTACTCAATACATGGTGTTTACGTGTTGAGCTTAAATGATTGACTTCGATGTAGACTTGGCTCCACATGTGGCCCACTATGTGGTGGTCCCACATGAAGAGACGTGTTAAAGAATATAAGTCTCACATCGGAAACTTGAATAAATAAAATACAATGTATAATGAATTGTTCCACTACTAATATTATCGAGGCATTTTGTAATAAAACCCAACACCTACTGGGCTTTGTAGGTGGTTAAGTTGGAGACAATATCTGTATTGCTAGTAGTGGACCACTGACCTATCTCTCTAAAATTTAACACTTCCTTCACACATGTGAGAATATGTTATGAGGATATGAGGGACATAAATTTATTTTGTTTCGTAAATGTGGTTACAATTATTCTTTCAACTAAGTTTCAAAACCAAAAAGAAGAAAAATAATGGTGTCATGCAGATTGGTTTGGTTGGGTACAGCCCAGCAAAATTCCCCTGTTAGTGCTGCTATAACTCCATCCCTTCCTTCAGAAGCAGCAAATGAACCATTCAGATTCATACCGGAAAAAGCACCATTCAGATTCTGGCATTAGAATTTGTACTATTCTGATCAAATTGTGGCATGTGCAAACTTATAGTTTGCATCCCAGCCCAATTTAACAATTCACCACTTGATCAAGTGCCAAAAAGCAGCATATAATATGTGAATACATTTCACCCTACTTCACAAATATTTTTTTTTCTTTCTCAAGACTACAAGTTCTTGTCTCTCTTTATAATAATAAGGGTACAAAATCAGTGTGAGTGCCCCTTAGTGCGGTATAAAAGAGCAATGGTGTGACAAGTTATAAACTCAAAAGTGAATCCTCACAATAAAAAATACATGAATTTACCTACTACGTGTCTTACCAAGGGAAATGTTCATATGGTCATCTTTCCTCACACAAGTATCGATATCATGTAATTGGGTATCCCTCTTAGTCACCAAAATTCACTCCCCTTGGAAGCCTGATGTCCTTGTCGGCACACTTCTGTTTAGATTAAAGCTTTGCTACCATTTGGAAAGCCCACATTCATGAAGCCATAACTGATTCGTTTGTTGTCCCAAATCAGTGTTATGGAAAGAGGATAACACCCTCTACATGTGGTTGCAACTAGATATCGAAACTCACTGACCTGATCATGTCCAAACCCAGAACACCAAACTCCTTATTGACAGGAATATGCTAACATATACTAGGACAAAATGTCCCAAACATTCTTGGAATATTGAATTGGTGGTTTTTGTTTAAATTGGCAAAGGGTATCAAATAGTTTGTTTTTTCTATCAATTGTTTTTTTTTTCCTTTTCATTTTTTATATGTTGGGCGTAGTACAGCCGGCTATAATAAAGAATAGGCAAAGTACTCTATCACACTACAGGGTTCAATGTACGTATTCAATAAATTTAGGTATCCATCAAATGCTATCTTCAATTTCTCATTCAAACCACGAATTGTTCTAGATATAAAGAAGTAAATTTTATCACGAATTGTTCTTTCTATATAACAAATGCTCAGCTACGTAACCATGGAAAGCCATTCGTGTGCTTTAACAACATTCTAAGGTCCGCATAAAAAGGATTCGGATCCTCTACTTTGATTTTCTCTGCTATGATTTGCTTGACTTTTATTCTTCATACGCCACCTCATTAAAATTTATTATTTAAGAGACTTAAAAGTTGACACATCATCCTTCAAACAAAAATTCAATGTACTCTTAATTAAAAAAGAAAAGAAAAACCTAACCCAACTAACGGCAAAGTTAACATCATGGCAGAGAAAATTAAAACAGAGAATTTGGATCTGCATAAAAAAAAAAAAAAAAAAGGATAAAAGGCTTTAAACAAGGGCTTTAAACTCTAGGGCTTTTAAACAAGAATTTAAAAAATAAAATAAATAATAAATAAATAAATAAAGGAAACTCTTGCACAACTCCTTATTTATGTGGGACTGGGAGCTATCTTTATGAAGGATTACCATCACGCAAATTTATCCACTTTACACTGCACATCACGCATATTTATCAACTTTACACTGCACCCCAAGAATGCTGCCTTTTTTTTCCTTGTTGAGTATGCCAATGCGTTTTTTTTTCTAGAGCGAAGACCAAATTTTTGTTAAAATAATAATATTTTTTGATATATATATATTCTTTTTTTAATTTGGCTTTCTCTATATTCGTATGAAGTAAACTCGAAGAGGAAGAGGTTGCTCGCACGACTCGAGATATGATCAATTATGATTTATTTATTTAATTGATAATTTAATATTGAAAACACCTTTCACAATTCACCTCCGTTAAGAACAACTCAACAATACTTGACATCACGCCAGTGTTCACGTCTAAATCTCGAAAGTCTGCCATCTACGTTGTATCATAAAAATACATACTTTACCCACCGCCTGTTTACATGAATGCGACCTGTTAACTTTCATTTCATGGCACACTTTTAATAATGTATAAAAAATAAAATAATAATACAATAATAATAAAAATCATTAAACTCCCTTTAATGTTATTTATTTCATTTAATTATCTCCTCTTTTGGAGTTTTCGTCGGCTTCAAAGTAGTCATGCAACATACGATAAATCCTTCTTCGTTTTTTTCTTTTTTTTTTTCCCATTTGTTGGGATAGTAAGCTAGCAAGAGAACGAGCTATCATATAAAGGATGAATATATGTCCTTGGGTATAAACAAGAAGACAACTCATTTTTCCAAAAACTTGTTTAAAGGTTTTATGTTAGGTTGATGACAATTTGATGTATGCAAAAATATTTGTAGTTTTCCTTCAAAGCATACTCTTCTTGTGGATGACGACAGAATGGTTGGAGCAAGCTCTTGATATTCGTTTTTGGTTCTGCCCCTCTTCCACTCCTATCTATTTTGTGTGGGGCTGGACTCATTGAGCCATTTTTAACAAGAGGCCTAAGTTACGGCCCAAGTGAAGCAATATATTAGGTGGTCCATAAAAACTCTGCGAAAAGTGAAACAGATTGAACATTCAAAATAGGTAGCGTAAGTTAGGTCAATTGGCCAAGATAGTGAGTCCGTTCTCTTACACTCAAGTTCGAATCCTTCACCCCGTAAATTCAATCAATTTAGAGTAATTTAAACTATCTTGCATTCAATCATATACAACCATTGCCCAATAAAGGACACTCCACTAGGTGTGAATATAATCTATAATACACTTTATATAAAGGCAATGAAACAAAAACAATTGTTCAAGCTCTCAAATCATCAGCATGCGCAACTAATTAAACAAAGTAGCATAGGGTTACTCAAACACATCAAGTGTACCATCCACAATGCATGATGCCCAAATGACACACTAATCCACCACCCTAGCCAAATCCTCAAATTTACAAGGCAATCCGCATGGCATATATTCTGGAAAACCCAAATACAAATCTAAATACAAGGATTTTTGACACATCACCACACACCCGTATCATGTTCTTTTCTGGTTCCTCGTCAACACTGCTGATACTGTGATTGGAGGAACCACTGACTTTGGCTGCGTTAGAGTACTTTTGTTCTTAGGAGAAGGGCGAACAAAGTTTAGTGGATACGTATCATCAATCCATTTGTGGAAATTTGTAAAACAGGATTCGATTTGCCATCAGTTATGACCCTACAGATTATATCCATGCAAATTGGTGGGATATTGCCCATTATTATGACCTAGAGATCCATAGTTAGATTCATTCCTTTCCATAAACTAAAAACTAGTATTTTGTTTAGGAACCATTATTACTCTCTCTCTCTCTCTCTCTCTCTCTAACATTGGATGGCACGGATTGATACCTAACTTATGTCTAAAACATTTTATTACCCTCGTAGTTAAGAAACTTTTAAGGAAATCTCCTTCATTTTCATCTTAACTTCCATATTCTTATAAATAAGTAAATACGATACAAACGATAAGAAACGGAAGTGTTACTAAATAATTAAATCGTCTTTTATTTAATTATAAAAGTCAAAGGTGGTCAAATCAACCTTTGACCATCTTTATCTAAATTGATATTTGCTCCCCCGCCTGAATACATGAAAGACATAGGTCATCCTAGGCCCCCCTTTTCTATATGCTTTAGTGTGGTTCGAAATATATATTTGTTCCCCTGCCTGCAAACCTCGGAGGCATATTTAATAAATATCCATAAAGTTCTCTTTTGCAACACACAAGTGATAAAGTTCCGGTTGTTGTTTATACTTTTTGTTTGTTCCTCAAACAAATATGGAGTTAAATTGAAAGAAATGAGGATGCAAAACTTATAGCTTCAGTGGTAGAGTACATTTTTCTAGTCTCACGACGAGAATTGAATTTACACCTTCAAATCTTAAGCTTCTCTTCAGTCTGAATTTTTGTTTTCCTTTGTGTTGAGTGGTGCTTCCATTATTTCGTAAAAGTAATGAAGGGTCATAAACAATTAGCCCTACTCATCATGCATGATTGATAAATTGTCAACATGATTGCAAGGAATATGGTCAAGAAATGAACAGATAAAGCAGGCGCAGGCAATATGCTATTTTAGACGTGGGGTCAGAAAAATTTAAAACCTTATCTCTGCTGCTTTACAAATCTTTATCTACGCTTTACATTTTTGGTAAATCCAAACTACATTTCAAAGGAAGAGATTCTATGAAGAAAAAAAAACATTTTCGTATTCATGGCCGAATTTCTCATAAACAGTGTAGAGATCTAAAGGGTGTGGGCCGTGTGGCAGGGAAAGAAGGCACTAAGAATCCATAATTGAGAAAAGGCAAGACAATGTTTAGTGGACAATTTGGCACAATCCCAGTTTTAGTGCATTCTCATTTGGCATTTACTAAAAGCACAGGAATTCGCATCATCGTGATGCTGATTTATACATAAATCAATATCGCCCATTACTACGAATTAGGTATTCCCATTCTTTATCTTGCCTGATTTGATAACACTTATTTTTTCTTTTTATTCTTTTTGGTTTTTTAATCCAAAGAATAAGAAGAAGAAAAAATTCTGAAAGATAATGATATGAGAGCGAAAGCCAATGCAATTTTGAAATTATTGGTAAGGTTCCTGCATTGTATGTCGCCATATCAATGTTTGAGTCCCACTGCTAGCAATTTCGTATTTAGTGGGTAATCTGTAAAATTTCTCTGTAAATTCCAAAAAGTTTGGGGTTTGCCCTGGCAGTGGGTGTGGGGTAGCCTCTCCCTCCCCTAAACTTTTTGTTTGAAAAAAAAAAAATTATCTTTACCCTATGTACTTGTCATTCTTTTATTCTCCTTATTTGGTTTCTATCTTCTTTCATTTCTTTAATTTTTAAAGAAAACAAAAAAAAACAAAGAAGTTAATAACAACAGAATTGTATCTGTTGACTATTGTGATATTGCATCTCAGAGCTTATGTTGTTTATATATATATATATATATATATATATATTATGCCTTCGGATTTGGGAAAACACCATTGGTTGCAATTGTTTAACAAGTCAACCCCCACTCATATTTGTTCCCCCGCCTGCAATCATGCAGCCTGGTAGTTTGCTCACTTTTTCAAACATACCAAATCATTAATTAATCAATTCAGTTTTTACTCCATTATTATTTGCACTTGTTTGTAAGATTTGGAAGCACACCAGTTTTCCTTTGAATACCTTCCCATTAGAGCATTACAAATATATATATATATATATATATATAGTTACTTCCTTGAAGTAATCTTAAAACTGGAAAAAAGTTTATTACCAAAGTAAAATTATCTCTTTTTAAAGGTCATTCATGCAGATAATAAATAAGATTTAAGTTGATTGGCTTGCAAGAATTTCACATCCCCGATCAATGAAAACAGATGAAATGTAATGGGATTGCCCCTTTTTTTAGTAGTTCAGAATTTCAGACGTTGGATATTGAAGTTCTTCCACTATATGGTTGCTTAAGGAGATCTTAAAAGGAGCCTAAAAAAAAAATACGAATCTTTGCGCTACATATACATTGTGAATTGGAATTTCATAATCAAAGTAGTAGGTATTGAAATGATTCCAATTCATGTTTTTTTTTTTTTTTTTTGGTTTGAACCACGAGGTGGTCCTGGATGGACCCCAACTATGGGTGGCACCTTTAAGCCTTAACCACAACCCAGACTAATCCCCGCTCACACCGGGTCGGCCCGTAAGGGGTAAAGTGCTGGCCAAAGTGGTGACTCCATACGAGCAATTCATGTTTTTTCGATGTTTACTGATACATGGGTTTGTGAATGGTTCAAATTCTTGATTTCCTCTACACATGAACATGGATTCTTTTTTTGTCAATCTACGATATGGTTTATGATCTCTTTTTCAAGAGCAAATTGATTGTGTTGCCAGAATCAGTTGTGTCCACCTGAGATTTTATTTATTATGTAAATGTGGTCAAATTCTATCTGAAAAAGAAAAAAAGAAAAGAATTATGAATTGTATTTTAGGTCAAGGGGCCCCAAAGATGGTTATAAGAGCTTATATTATAAAATGAATAATACTAGTTTTACCACATTTTTTATACCACAATTTTATACCACATGATGTGGCAGCTGATGTATATATACCACATCATGTAAAATATTAGTTTTTGTTTTTCTACTTTTATTTATTAAAATACACTTCATTCATTGAATTGATGTGACATATGATATGGATATGCCACATCATGTGGTATAGAAATGTGGGATAATAATGTGGTAAGTGTAGCATTACTCTTATAAAATATGAGTAATGCTAGGCTTACCACATTTTTCATACCACAACTGTACCACTTCTCTAATAGAGGTGGAGCCCACCAATACAATGGGGCCCACCTCTATTAGAGAAGTGGTACAGTTGTGGTATGAAAAATGTGGTAAGCCTAGTATTTTTGATAAAATATATGGAGATTCACTGTTATATCCAATATAGGAGCCCAAATTATTTATTTATTTTATTTTAAAAAAACCCAAAGCCTATTTACAAAATAACAAAAAGGCTTTTAACTTTTTTAAAATTACAAAACTGCCATTGAATTCTTATAACAAATTCAACCCCAAAACCTCATATAAAAAAAACTCAAAACACTCAATAGGGCATCAAAGTAATTTAATAATCAAAATTAAATTCAATACGGTTAGCTGTCATTTTTTGAGTTTGTTTATAAAAATTAAATGGTATAAGGTTTATCTATATTATAAGTGTTAAGAATAAGTATATGATTAAATATCTCTAAAATTTATGCATAGTGGGATCTTCATAATTCAATGATTTGTGGCTATGTTCATAGCGACTTTAAGCATCAACTTTTAGAGAAAAAAGTTAGTGACTGTAATATTTTTAATAATGAACTTAGCCACCATTGGGTGCTGATGCAAATATAAAAGTGGTTCCTTGTGGTAGAAATTAAGGAAAAAACAAAGAAGAAACTAATCAGGGGTTCTTTGTGGTAGAAATTCAGTACAAAGGTCATGTCACAAGACACCACCATGTATTTGGTTTGGTTAAGTAAGATATAGTGGAGATGTGGTCAGAACTCATATAGAAAAAACAGACTTGGGAGCATTGATTTGGGACAGAAAAACATCGGAATCATATCTGCAGAATGCAATATAACGTTTTTTCCCCTTTTTTTTTTTAATATTTAAAACACAATTTTTTTGACTTAAGTAATGTATGTAAATGCATTTTGAATCATTAACTTCGTATAAAAAAATATTTATAAACTAAGCCAAGATAAATTATTTCCAAGCAAATTGGGGGGCAATGGCATCCATCAAACTGTCACATGCACTCCAATCTAATTGTGTGTTTTGTTGAATCATTTCCCATTGTTTCAATCTCTTGCAATATTGACAGCACTATTTTTTTTAAATGATACCGAATCTCCATTATTTTCAATGATTGTTCTCAACACAAGTCTCATATTTGAACACTCAAGGACACTAGTCAATTTATGTTATATCTGCCTCACTTTCAATTTTTAAAACACGTGCCCCTCACTTGGAGGGGCAATTTGGTCAAGCCGTTCCATCTAAGAGAACAACCATGAGAGGGGCACGTGTTTTAAAAATTAACGGAGGTGAGATAGGTTAATAGAAATTGACTGGTGTCTTGAATTGCTCAAAAATTGAAAGTACAGGACAAAAGTGACCAAATTGAAACTACATGGACCAAAGTGGTAAACTACAGGGACCAAAAGTCACCTTTTGCCTTTTTATTTTTATTTTTAAAACAAGTGTTTTGCAAATAGACCCAACGAGAACGAATTGACCTAAAAAATATGCTCTTAACTACTTGAGCAACATAGGGGAGCTGGTGCAATCGTCCATGACTCTCAAGGGAATTTGGTTGGGGCTCTAGCTATGCGGGCTCCAAGCAGGATCTCTGTCCTTGCCACGGAGCTGTATGCTCTTAAGGTCGGAATCTCTTTTGCGTTCGATGCGTCGTTGGTGCCTCTGGAGATTGAATCTGATTCCTTGCAGGCAGTTTCTATGGTCAACGGTGAGGATGAATGCCTTGCTACTGAGGGAGGTTTGGTGGAAGGGGTGCGTCGCCTCCTTGCCAGTTATGTGTCTACTACTGTTAGTTATATCCCTCGTCAAGCGAATAAGGCTGCCCATCGAATTGCCCGCTTCGGTCTTCACGATCAAAGTTTATCGTGCTGGTTGGAAGTGGGTCCTTTGTGGCTCATGGATGCTGTTTATGATGATTGGCCTGTGTCTAATGTCGTTTGATTAAGTGTTTCAAGTGTACACTGGCATGGTGGCACTCTTTTTCCTCCCATGAAGTTTTATCCCATTGGGTTTTCTTTAGGGAGGTTTTAACGAGGCAACTATACCCATGCCGACATATCTTTGTCATGTTGATTCGATTAATGAAGTCTTTTTACCCTGAAAAAAAAAAAACTACTTGAGTTACAAACCCCTTGCATATCTTAAGTTCAAACATTTTTGTAACATCTCACATCGACTAATGGAGAGGGGGTGATGTGCTTTATATGTACATGCCCGCCTCCATCTAGCACGAGGTCTTTTGGGAGCTCACTGGCTTTGGAGTCATGGGAACACCGAAGTTAAGCGAGTTGGGACTAGAGCAATCCCAGGATGGGTGACCCACTGGGAAGTTGCTCTTGAGCTCCCAGAAACAAAATCGTGAGGGCAGATAGGGGGCCCAAAGCGGACAATATCGTGCTACGGCGGAGCCGATCCCGAAATGTAACAATTTGGTATCAGAGCCACTCTGTCGTGTGGTGTGAGTGTGCCGACGAGGACGTCGGACCCTTAAGGGGGTTGGATTGTAACATCCCACATTGACCAACGGAGAGGGAGTGATGTGCCTTATATATAAATGCCCGCCTCCATCTAGCACAAGGCCTTTTGGGAGCTCACTGGCTTCGAAGTCATGGGAACTCTTAAGTTAAATGAGTTGGGGCTAGAGCAATCCCAGGATGGGTGACCCATTGGGAAGTTGCTCGTGAGCTCCCAGAAACAAAACCGTGAGGGCAAAGAGGGGGGCCCAAAGTGGACAATATCGTGCTACGGCGGAGCCGATCCCGGAATATGACAATTTTTGTTTGCATGTTTGCATAGCTTGTGTCATCCTATTTATTTCAATAGATTTTTTATATTTGGCAACTCTAGGCTTGGAATGATTTTATTAGGTTATACTTCTTAGTTTGTTTTTTGGCTAGTTTGTTTGTTTTTTGGCTTCTTTTTGATAACTTTGTAATTGTAAATGTATATCATCAACCTCAAGATTAATTAGACTAGGTTAGTCGGTTGGTCAGTTGGTGCAACTCTTGCATATATGCACAGGCTGCTCCCCACAAGCGACTAATTAGTTGCATTGGGGATGGGGGTTTCCAGGTACACTTATTCGAGCGCTAATCTACGAACCATACATTGTGAAAATATCATGATAATCTTGATTAACACTACTACAAAAAGTGAAAAAGACGACCAGAAAAACACGACGGTCTAAGTGAAAACCGTCGTTGTTTTTTAAAAGACGACGGTTTTATAAAACCGCCGTGTAATAACACATTAGACAACTAAAAAATGGAGTTTCAAATGGCTGTTCATAAAACACGACGTACTTAATTTAAAAACCGACGTCTTATTGAAATAGGATTTTCAAGAGGTAAAATCGTAGCCAACAAATAACGGCGGAAGTTATGAACCGACCGACGTAGAAAGTAAAGACGACGGTTTCAAAAAAAGCCGTCGTTTTTACCCGGAAATTAACACGACCAAGTTTTCGTATAAGGCGCCGTATAATTACAAATAAATCCACGGCGGTAAAATACAAAATACCGCC
>NC_024127.1:36245725-36262591 GCF_000346735.1 Prunus mume
ATCTTATGGATCTGCGAAGACCTCAATCTCTCAACTCCTTCATTGATATCGATTTTTTGATGATTTTGTAGAGAGTTTCATAAGGGTGTTTTAGAGAGTGCAAGAGGGTTTCAAGAAGGGAGAGATAAGGGTTTCAGAAACGAGGGAAAATCTGAAAATTTGTCGAGCGCGAATTCACTTAAATAGCCTTTTTTTAGCGTGTTTTAAAAGACGACGCTTGTTAATGAGATAAGGTTTTCAAAGACGGGTGAAAATTTAAAAATTTGTCGAGCTCGAATTCACTTAAGCGCCCATTTTTTAGCGTGTTTTAAAAGACGACGTTTTTTTTAATAAAAAATAGTCATCTTTACACATAATAGACGATGGTTTTTATAAAAATAGTCATTTTTACACATAATAGACGATGGTTTTTATAAAAATCGGCATTTTTATATATAATAGACGACGGTTTTTTCGGTTTTTATAAAAAGCGTCATCTTTACATATCATAAACGACGATTTTATAAAGTCGTCATCTTTACACATAATAGACGACGGTTTTTTAAAAAATCGTCATCTTTCCACATACTAGACGACGGTTTTTATACACATCGTACTACTTCATCTTTACATATAATAGACGACGGTTTTTATAAAAATTGTCATCTTTACATATAATAGACGACGGTTTTTATAAAAATTGTCATCTTTACATATAATAGACGACGGTTTTTATAAAAATTGTCATCTTTACATATAATAGACGACGGTTTTTATAAAAATCGTCATCTTTACATATAATAGATGACGTTTTTTTTTTTTAATAAAAAGCTTCATCTTTACATATAGTATGATGTATGATAACAAAATCAAATAAATAAATTGATAAAAAAAATTCGTATTAAGACGACGGTTTAAATATAAGGTATGACGTATAAAAGGAATAAATACGACGTTAAATTTTATAATACGTCGTTAAATGAAAAACAAATGTGGTGAGATTTAAAGATACCGTCGTAGAATTATACGAGAAAGACGTTGATATATTTTTATTTTCCGTCGTTGTACATTAATTTAATACGGCGATATTTTGTATTTTACCGCCGTGGATTTATTTGTAATTATATGGCGCCTTATACGAAAACTTGGTCGTGTTATTTTCTGCGTAAAAACGGCGGCTTTTTTTGAAATCGTCGTCTTTACCTTTCTACGTCGGTCAATTCATAACTTCTTGCCTTCTTTATTTGCTTTGATTTTACACTGCGGAAATCCTGTTTCAAATAGACGTCGGTTTTTTAATTAGGTACGTCGTTGTTTATGAAAAACCATTTGAATCTCCATTTTTTAGGTGTCTAAGGTGTTATTACACGGCGGTTTTATAGAACCGTCGTCTTTTAAAAAACGACGACGGTTTTCACTTAGACCGTCGTTTTTTTCTGGTCGTCTTTGTCACTTTTTGTAGTAGTGAGAGGGGCAATAGGACTAGTGATGGCATCGACAAGCTTGTGCGCGTTGTCGATTTCTTTCCCAACAAAGTCTCTCACCTGATCTTTCACTGGAGAAGTCGTCATAGTCTCACACTGATTAGCTCTCTTTTGGGATCTGTGTGTTTGCTTTGATGATCAACTTATTGTCTCATGGTCTTCTATTATAATCTAGACTTCATGAAAAAAAAATTAAAACAAATAAAAGACTTCATGATCGTTAGAGCATCCATAGTGGGATGGTGTAAATTCGGGGGTGTAAAGCCACTTTTACATCCCCTTTACATCTCCGGGGGGTGTAAATATATTTTTTGCTCCAATGGGGAGGTGTAAATTTGGGGGTGTAGCCGTGGGTCACAACCTTTTATGTTGACTTTTCTTCATTTTTCTTCTCTTTTCTCGAGTGGGTCCCACCAGCAAGGGATGTAAAAATAGATTTAAATATATATTTTATTTTACATCCTCATGGTGGTGATGTATATTTACATCCATTTACATCTCCCCATTGGAGACCATTCGGGTGACTCGAAGTGTATATTTAACATACATTCCTATATACACCCCCCCACTGTGGATGCTCTTACTAATGGCTGGTAGTAGTTGGTTGTTGAATTAAATTAAGACTATCTTTTTAACTTGTTTGCTATATGCGAGCAATTAATGTCTCCTTATCTAGGTTTGATGCTCATTTGCATACATAAGCTGTGTTACGTAAGTTCGAATAAACAAGTGTGAAGTCGTCGTCTCCGGGACCTTCAAAGTCTTTTTCAGCTACATGTTTTATATATGGAGTGAAGAAAAGAGTTAATAAAAGCATTAATTGGGGAAGACGAAAGCGCATGGTAGGTTTGGAAGGACGAACCCCCGGTGTTTCTCTCCTCCACACAATTATTCTTCAGTAATGCTAATCGGAAAATTAATAAGTGACTAAACTGGCTGCGTTGCTCTCCAGGATTTGTGTAATCAATTGTATGTAATATTTTTATGTGTATCAGAGCTTTCTAGGTTTAACAAACGCTAAACACCTATCCTCTCTCTCTCTCTCTCTCTCTCTCTCTCTCTCTCCTCCTAACTATGTTCGGGTCTGAGGTTTTAGTCTTATTTTGATATCCTTGGGTTTTGAATTTGATGTAATTTTGTTTTTGGTCTGTGTGTATTTTAGCCCTTGCTTAATGTAAGTGTATGCATTTTGTAATTTTCTTTTGGCTTCTCTTGACAATTTTGTAATAGGACAATCATTGTATTTTCTCAAGCTCTAGTTTAGATTAAGAATTACATCTCTAGGTGTTCTTATCTGGCTGCATTATGATGGATAACAATGTGTTTGACAAAGGTAAGTTTTGCATTGCATTAACTAAATTCCTGAAGATTATGACTAGTCATCTTTCCTTCGTATGACTAGTCAACTTTTGTATTGTTAGGATTTTCAGCTCACTATTTTCAGCTGGATTATACCCATTTGTTTTTGTCCTATTCTGCGAAATTCTCTGCTGCCTTGTACGATTCTAACCTAGGAATTTTGGTGTAAAAACAAGTGCATTCCTCATTTGGCAGCCGTGACTTTTGAGGGCAAGTTTTGAAAAGGTTTCATCCATCCTTTTGCTTCTTATAATGCCAACCGTAAGAAAAAGGGTAGAAAAAAGTGCCCTTATGACTCTGGTTCTAGTGAAAGCGATGAAAGTATAGCTGTGCTCCAGTTTTTTGGGTAAAGGTTATACGGTCAAGAGCCTAGCCCCGTCAAGGCGACCTTATTAAAGGAGATCTCCATGCACATTTCTTACAACTGCCCCCAATCCACACTTCCAAACAAAATTACTACAAGCACCATCCAAATTCAGTTTCAACTTACCATGGTAGGAAGGACACCAATGAGTAGAGAGGAAGAAGAATGAGTATGCATAGGAGCAGTGTTGGTGTAGATAAATTCACCTGAAAGACGATGGGCAATAGCATACAAGGCTCATGTCCTTTCTAGCCATGCACTCTTGCATTTCTATCAAGCAAATAAGCCGGGAAAGGTAAGCAAAAATCTCCGGGTCAAAGTTCAATTGTAATTTAATGTATAATATGAACATTCTCTTTTCTAAAATTTTAATTTTAGTATCATTCACATGAAAAATAAATCAAAGTGAAAATCATTTAGACATCTAATTATGATCAAATAAATAGATATACTAATTAATGTTGCAATGTATTGATGATTCTTGAAAGCAGAACCTCAAAGATTATGGGTTTTGATTGTCCACATTGTGAGGTGGGTCCTACAAATACGTCTCTTACATAACTCAACTGAGCATCTCCAAGGGAGATGTCAAATACCAAACATCAAATTTAAATTTGATGGTTGATGTGGCTATTTGACATCTTACACAGCTTTACACTCCACCCGATATGTCAAATTAAATTATTATTTTATTACATTTTAGTGTTGATTTATTTTTAATTAAAAAGAAAAGAAAAGAAAAAATAATAAAATATTCATTTGACATCTTACTTTTGAGATGTCAAAAATAACATCTCAACCTCCAGCCTTCATTCCACATCAGCTTTGACACATCGGTTGGAGTGATGTGAGATGTTATTTCTAGCTGTTAAAGGTCTATGTGGCACTTTTGACACATCGGTTGGAGATGCTCTTAAGAGGCTCCCATCAAAGTAAAAATTATGGTATTGGTGAAAGTTAAATGTAAAGCGAAAATTATCTTGTGAAAATGGTCATGTAGTCACAAGATCATGTTTCGCTGATGGGTGAAATTTCTTGAGAAAGTGATTGCAATGGTAACGATAGATATGTGATAAGCTGATAGTACGGGATGCTTATATTCTCAATATGACCAACTTTTTGCAGTGGTCAAAAGAAAAAGGAAAAACTTTGAGTATGATGGCAATATGCCTCCCAAAGGCCTTGATCTCGCATTTTGGTCCTTAGAGGATATATCCACATTCTAAAATTTTGGGCAACCTTCCATATCTGGTCATTAGGGGAACAAAAACTCTGGCCCAAACACAAGATCTTTGCGACCAATTGACATCCACTGCATGGAATAAAGAGAACTCTAATGGGGATGGGTTCAAGCACATATATGATTGCTGTCATCAAGAATAGATTCTTTTAAGGGCAATTTGGGATGTGATTAATTAAATGAGGGTGAAATTTATCAGCATTGTATCCTAGTTATTCTTCAAGAGCCTGCTCTATAAGGAGATTTTGTCCATGCAACATCTCATAATTTCCTTGTTGATCTCTTATATTTTTAATGTCACACTGAAACATAATAAAAAGCTTTTAAATGATCATGTCATCAGTCTTGGGAACACAACATATGATGGTTACATGCTTGAATGGAATCATGGTCAAAGCACCTTGCAACAAATTAGATATGCATGGAAACGTATCTTGGGTTGTGAGAAATCTCTCTGCCTATAAATATGTAAGATAAATCATATATGATGGCAATGAATTGGAATAATGGTGATTAATTATATTTGCCCAAGAGTCTTGCATGAAGAGATTGAGAGTAGATATGAGCCAAGGATGACTTGCCAGTATTTGCTGGTATGTATCTGTCCGGGAGGTCATGCCCAGTTCTTCTTTGCTCTCTTTTTTGTCTTGTAAGACTCAAGGACCAAAACCAAATGACTATGCATGGGCTCATGAATGAACAGGCGTTTTGGCTAATTTTGAGAGGGAGAACGAGAGAAAGAGAGAGCATCCTACAAGAAGAAGAGCTTAATTTTAACTTATTTATTAACATAGATTTTGTTAGACTTTGCAGACTGTTATCTTGTATGTAAGCTTCAAATCTACAAACAATGGAGCTGGAAATCTTAAGAAGATGAAAGGTTCAAGAGAAAGAGATTTCAGAGAGAGAGAGCTTGTAGAAGAAGCAAAATGAGATGCTTGCTTTCATTCACGCACACACATTGTGCATATGAAACCGTTGGCAATAGCATATTCCCTCATTACATCATTCAAATCTAGCCATCCATTCATCTACCCTATAAGATAGTGACATATGGCACAAACTATCACTTACTCTAAGATTACATCTTAGCTGCACACCTGGACTATAATCCAAGGGCTGACATTTAAACTAAATTCAACTCTTAGTTCTTATAACATTTTAGCATATACACTTATAAACTAACACTCCCTTCTAAGTGTTGCGCTGAAACTACTCCTAGAGCTTTCCTCAGGAATTCAAATCGATCCCTTGCTAAAGCTTTGGTGAAGATGTCTGCAATCTGTTCTTCAGTTTTGTAGTATAGCAGATCAATCTCACCATCTTGAAGTGCATCTCGGATGAAATGAAATCTTCGATTGATATGTCTGGTTTTGTGATGATGAACTGGATTCTTTGATATGGCAATGGCTGAAGTGTTATCACACAGCAGCTGAGTTGGTTTTGCTTGCTCTTCTCCAAAATCAGATAGCACAAATCTCATCCAAATGGCTTATGCTGCACTAATGTATTCTGCCTCTGCAGTTGAGAGAGCAACACTGCTTTGCTTGATTGAGGCCAAAGAAAACACCCCTAAACCCAGATTAAAAGCATAACCTGATGTGTTTCTCATGTCATCTTCACTTTCACTCCAGTCACTGTCACAATAACCAATCAACACTGCACCTTTTCCTTTCTCATAGGCAATACCATAATTCATAGTGCCTTGTATGTATCTCAAAACTCTTTTAACTGTCCCCATATGCTTTTTGGTAGGATTATGCATGAACCTAGCCAATACGCTTGCTGCAAACATGATATCTGGCCTAGTTGCAGTTAAATATAGCAAACTCCCCACCATTTGCCTATACAAAGTCTCATCTGCCAGATCACTTCCATCTACTCTTGAAAGCTTCTCATTCACAACTAATGATGTAGCAACATATTTACAATCCTTGAGCCCAAATTTTTCAAGTTAAGTCTTTGCATACTTCTTCTGATGCAAGAAAATACAAGTATCTGTCTGCAATACTCCAAGGCCAAGAAAATGGTGAAGCAACCTTAGATCAGTCATCTCATATTGTCTCATCATCTCATTCTTAAACTCAGTCATCATTTCCTTCGAGCTTCTTGTGTAGACAATGTCATTTATAGTGACACAATGAGAATGCCACTGTGAGATGTCTTGGTATACAATGTAGCTTCACTTGGACTTCAATGAAAACCAGCCTTTATAAAGTAAGAGTTTATTTCTTCATACCAAGCTCTTAAAGCTTGCTTCAGACCGTATAAAGCTTTCTTAAGCCTGTACACTTTATCTTCCTTGCCTTGTATCACAAAACCAGATGGATGCTCTGCAAACACCTCTTCATTCAACACTCCATTTAGAAATACTGACTTTACATCCAACTGAAATAACTTCCAACCTTTCTGTGCAACAAGGGCCACCAAGGTCCTTACAGTATCAAGTCTTGCCACTGGAGCAAAGGTCTCATTAAAATCTATTCCAGGTTTCTGAGAATAGCCTTTTGCAACCAACTTGCTTTGTTTTTCTGCACAGATCCCTCCATATTCAATTTAGTCTTATAGACCCATTTGACTCCAATGATTGGTTTATCAAATGGTCTATCAACCAACTCCCAAGTGTTATTCTTCTCAACCATGGTAATTTCATCTTCCATAGCCTTCTTTCATGATTCATCTTTAGCAGCTTCTTCAAAATTTTCTGGTTCTATAGTGCACAGATTGCACTTCTCATACACTTCTGCAATACTTTTGTACTTGAGAGGAGTGTGATCAATATCCTGTGGATCTGTCATCCTTTCTTGATCACAGATTTCAATGCTTGAGTTGGGCACTTCATTTACTTCATATTGTGCTTCAAAATCATAAGAACTTCCTTTATGCCCTTGTTCTCTGTCCGATACTTCAGTAATCTGAATACTCACACTTCTTTCCTTCTGTGCATTCTAATCCCAACATGCATTTTCATTGAATACAACATCTCTGGAAACAATCACTTTCCCAGTTTCAATGTTATATAGTCTATATCCCTTCTCACAACTACCATACCCCAATAAAATGCACCTTTTGCTTGCTAAATCCAATTTCTGTCTCTGTTCATTTGGCACATGAGAGTAACACAATGAACCAAACACCTTTAGATGCTTAATTCCTGGTTTCCTCCCACTGTATGCTTCAAAAGGTGTTTTCTTAATCACGGCTTTGGTTGGACATCTATTCAGAATATACACAGAGGTATTGACTGCCTCAGCCCAAAATTCAAGTAAATTTTCTTCTCTAACATAAGACACTTAGCCATTTCCACAATAGTTCTGTTCTTTCTCTCTGCCACACCATTTTGCTGAGGTGTGTATGGAGTAGTGAGTTGTCTTTCCATGCCTACATCCTTACAGAATCTGTCAAACTCCACTGAAGTGTACTCTCCTCTTCTAAGCTTCTTCAGCTTATAACCACTCTGCAACTCCACAGTAGCTTTGAATCTTTTAAACACACTAAGAACTTTATACTTGTGTCTTATAAAATAGACCCAACACATCCTTGTGCAGTCATCTATGAAAGTAAGAAAATATCGATTCCCAGCCTTTGTAGTTGTCTGCATTGGACCATAAATGTCACTGTGTATAAGCTCTAAAGGAGTTGAAGCTCTAGTAGTAGCTTCCCTTGGAAATGCCTCCGTGCATTGTTTACCTAGAACACAACCTTCACACACTCCTTTAACTGCTTTGATTTCTAGTAATCCTACCACCATTTCTTGTTCCTGCATCAACTTCAAACTGCTCATGTTCAAGTGTTCCAATCTTAGGTGCCACATAGTAGTAAAGTGGTATACACTCGCCTTGTAGGCAATGTGTATTCCAAACTGAAACATCATTGGAAAACTTCGATTTCCTCTCATTTACACTCTTGCAACCATGTTGGAATATGAACTGTCATCATAGATTTCCACCTTGTGATCTCTAAACACCAAGTAGTAGCCATGCTCCATCATTTAATCCACACTGAGCAAATTTTCTTTCAGTCCAGGCACAAGCATAACCTCCTTGATGTATCGCTTGCCCATTTTGGTTTCAACCACAAGATTCCCTTTACCAGTCACTTGAACAAGTTGTCGAGTACCCATTTCAACCTTTGCAGTCACATTGTTGTCAATATCAACGAGTAGATCCTCCCTACCTGTCATATGATTACTACATCCACTATCTACATACCACACATCATCATATCCTTTTACACTAGTATTAGTTTTATTACTAGCATAAAACATCGTTGGTGTAGATTCTACCTGAGTGGCATAATTGAGTTGTTGCACTGTTTTCTTACTATTGTAGTCCCTTGCAAGGTGACCAAACTTGTCACAATTGTAGCACTTTGGCTTGCCCTTAAATCGACACTCATCGAAATGCAATTTTCCACAATGCTTGCAAGGATTTCTAGCACCACCAGTGGAGCTGTTATCCCACTTTTTACCTTTTGCCTTCCAATTCTTCTGGTGCTTAGCGTTTTGATTTTCAGTGACCTTAATTGGTTTGGGATTCACACTAAGACTAGCAAATGCTCTCTCAGTTTTGTTTTCAGAATGCCTATCTAGCCTTAACTCAAAACTCTTCAAAGAGGCTACCACTTCTTGTACCTCAATCACATCCAAATCCTTCGAATGCTCAATAACAAAACAAATGGAGTCATAAGCTGATGGCAAACTAATTAACAACTTTTGAACAACCTTTTCTCGAGATAATTCCTCCACAGCTCTGCATTTGATTGATTAAATCAAATAGTTTTGTAAGATAAACAGAAAGTGATTCATCATCTCTCATTCTTGTATATTCAAACTCCCTACGAAGACCTTGTAATTTAACACTTCTAACTTGTTTATCACCACAGTATTCTTGGTGTAAAATGTTCCATGCGCCTTTTAAGGTTTCTTTATGAGAAATTCTAGGAAATATATCTCATCTGAAACTGCTCCCTGAATCAATCCCAGAGCCTTAGCATCCTTCATGAGTACCTCTGTGAGAGTCATCTTCCCAGCACCACTTGATTCTTCTTTTTCTTTCTTCTTTGCATTGGATTCATCAGCCTTCTTTAAATCTGTGCTGTCAAACCCTTTTTCAACCAAATCCCGTAACCCATGAGACTTGAATATGACTTTCATCCTTATACTCCAAAATTCATAGTTATCGTTATTGAAGATCGGCGCTCTCAACTCGCCACTACCTAACCCAGCCATGTTAGACTCAGATCACAAATACTTGAGCTCAATTTTGAGTTTCTTGGTAGCTCTTTCACATATCCAAACGCCCAGTATCAATTGATCCAACCAGGCTATGCGGCCATGTTAGACTTTGCAAACTGTTATCTTGTATGTAAGCTTCAAATCTACAAACAATGGAGCTGGAAATCTTAAGAAGATGAAAGGTTCAAGAGAAAGAGATTTCAAAGAGAGAGAGCTTGTAGAAGAAGCAAAATGAGATGCTTGTTTTCATTCACGCACACACTGTGCATATGAAATCGCTGGGAATAGCATATTCCTTCATTACATCATTCAAATCTAGTCATCCATTCATCTACCCTCTAAGATAGTGACATATGGCATAAACTATCACTTACTCTAAGATTACATCTTAGCTGCACACTTGGACTATAATCCAAGGGCTGACATTTAAACTAAATTCAACTCTTAGTTCTTATAACATTTCAGCATATACACTTATAAACTAACAGATTTTTCATTAGAAATTTTTGCTATAAATTTTAGTGTATCTCTTGATTGATAGATGTCAACCATCTTAGGACTCTTTCTCCCTTATCTATGACTTGTGTGAGTATTAAATGCTAGAGACATCATACTATTATATCATATATATTAGGTTTGCTATATATTTTAGTGTGTATCTTGGTCAATTGACGTCAACCATCCTATAGGACGTCATATTGTTGATATTGGGCTTACCTTCTTAGCGCATGCCTCTATGCCTCTCTCATTGGACCAATGCTATATTGGATAATTTGTTGATACAAAGTCTGTGGCTATGGAAGAAGTGTTTATGAGGAATGACAATGGGAAGATAAAAGATGCTTCAAGACATGTAAATAAATACTATCTTTCAGACTTTATTTGTCCCTCATAACTTGGTTGAAAAGGGATACGCAAATAAGTCTTCTGGATGCAATGAAGCTCAACTTATAGATGTGTTGTTTGTCAATGAGTTGCACATTCGAAGACAATCCCAAACACACATTAGAATTCACAAGGAAACTCAAGATTCCTAGAGATTATATCCCACAAAATATAATCTTTAGATGTTTTATCTTTTGTAACTAGATGGAGAAGAGTTGGGATTGAATTGGATGTTTATTTCATATATTGTTGCAGAGAAACCTTCTCTATTTATAGAGGAGTTCGAATCTTTTCTGAATAGGTATCACGCCTATTTGAATTCATGTATCTCTTGGATAACATCTCTTCATCAAGAGGTACTACATCATATGGGACACCTCTTTCATGTTAATAATGTGTCTTTTAATTTAAATTCATTTATATGAAGTGTTTCTAACATTCATATATAATTTCTAAATGTTTTGGCATCCAGAGATACATCCAAAGACTAAAAATGTACATCAAATTCATTTCAGCGAGGTCGTCTGCACTTCTATTTTGAAAAACCTTCAACATGCTATGCATCATGTGTTTTCCTTGGTATATTTTAAATGAACAAAGTCATGTTGTTTAAATTTTTCAACGAATGGGATTTTTCTATCACAACATGTTTTATTTGATGAAAGATGTTTTCTATTTTTAAAAAACACCAAGGTTAGCTCGTGTCAACATGCTCTTCCAACCTCACCTACAACTCAACGTGCGCCTAGCCGACCTCAAACTGATTGGCCTATTCTCCACCCAAAGCTATCTCTCATACCTAGTCCGTTACGAGTAGGGGTGACAATTTTCGATACAACCCAATACATGACTTAAAACCCGTATGGAAAATTAGCGGGTCAACCATCACGATTAAAATTATGAGTAAAATTTGAATCAACCAGTCATGAAACGTTTAATAAACAGGTGAGTTTTGGGTCAACTTGCCGACCCGCAAAATGACCTACTTCACACATTTACTATTTAATTTTTAATTTTTATTAATATTAATAAATATATGTTATGCATATATCGACATATTCTATTCTCTTCCACCGTGCATCCTAGGGTTGTTGATTTCAACTCACCCAAATTAAAGAGTTTTTTACACAAACACCCTTGAGGTTTTCAGCTTTGTCATAAAACTCACTGAGGTTTCAGAAATTACACAAACACCTCCTAAGATTTTAAATTATTTTCACAAACTCCCTTTCATTGCCTTTGAGATTAGATTGCATGTACATTCATTGAGGTTAATTTTGTCATTTGCATAAGTATTTTTTTCAATGAAATCATCAATTTTTGGACGAACAATCAACGAAAATGGATTTTGTGCGAATCCAACACGACACGACACATTGCCAGTCCTAGTTATGGGTTTATTAAACGTGGTTTAATATCATGAAGAAAGTAGGTTCCCCTAAGAATCAATTGGCAATGTAAGCAGTAACCCAACTTTATAAGCCCTTCTAAAATTTGTTTACTTCGCAGTGTGGGATCTTTCTTCACATCCTACACTATTCTGACGCTGATTACGAGGGATCTTGCACGTTCCACTGGATGTTTTGGAATGATGCGTTTTCCTGTTGAGCATTGAGGAAGAATATCTGCACGGCTGTTGATATACGATAGTTTGGAGCTCTGTTAATTTCGTGCCTTGCATATTCCCCTTTATTGTGTCAGATTGTCATTTACATATGCAAGGCCTATAATTGATTGACAAATAAGAAAGCTTCATTAGATTTTCTGATACTACAAAATTTATTATAAGTGTTGAAATTAATACCCATTTGTGCTAAAAAAATATATAAAAATCAAGAAGCTTGAACATGATTGATAGACAGGTTTGAGAAATGTGTGGAGAAATCTAGAATGCTTTGAGATGAGCCTAAACTATTGGAGAAGCTTATATAGGTCGACAAAGCCAACGTGAAAAATGAAAATTATTCTAGAGAAAGCCACACATCTATGGCTGAAAATGACTTTGGAAAAGTTGGTTACTGTTCAACCGACTTTTCCAAACAAAACTGCTGGCTTTAGCATCCCTATATAGAAGCTAGCAGCCTACTTATGTAATAATCAACTAAGAAAAACTGAAAACTGCAGCTGTCCAACTCTAGCCATCATCCAACTCTAGTGTTAAAGCCTTGTACCTTTCCTATTTCAATCAATAAAATAAATACCGTGCTACTCTTTCAAAAAGTTTTCTATTCCACATCAAGCTATTGTCCTAAACACTACCAACCATTCTCTAAACCCCTTCTCCCTCGAACTATCAAAAAGCTCCATGGCTCTCTGGAAATCTCGTGGCAGAGCCTGGTTAGTGTTTGAGTACTGGGCCTGCTTAAAATGTCTTCTACACAAAATTACTCAACTACAAGATAGATAATATTTTGGAAGATTCACTATTATACCGAATATAGGAGCCCAAATTATATATATATATATATATATTTAAAAACCCTATATGAAATGGACTTTAGAAATACATCCAAAGCTCATTTACAACATAACAAAGACTTTTAACTTCTTTTAAATTATAAAACTGTCATTGATTTCTTAAAACTAACCCAACCTCAAAACCTTATAAATAAAAAAAACCCAAAACACTCAATAGGGCATCAAAGTAATTTAATAATCAAAATTAAATTCAATTGTTGTTTATAGAAATTAAATGGTGTACATGGTTTATCTATATTATTAGTGCTAAGAATGGATATATGACTAAATATCTCTAATATTTTTGCATCACAGCACTAGGCCACGTTATGGGAGATGTATGAAAATAATTGATCAGCTTGAGTGGGGTTTGGAAACTGGATATTTACTATTGTGATGGATATATATTGTCATCACGTGCTTAAAGAGTGAGGAAAAATTCATGACCCTCTCATATGATAAAAACCCTACAAGTTTCTATATCCCCTCATAATTCAGTCATTTTGGTTCTGAGTGTTTGAGCGTGGTCGAAAATAATCCTTCCATTCGGCAGAAAGGAGGGAAACAGTGAGTTCTAATTCCATGGATACCAAAGCCATCATCGCATCCAAACCTGCCAATAATATTAATGCCATTTTTTACTCCTCCTCATGCAATGGCACTCAAAACCCAAGTACGCTTGGTCATCACCTTGCTCGCAGACTTGTTCAGATAGGAATTACAGATGTGTTCACTGTTCCGGGTGACTTCAACCTCAGCCTTCTCGACCGTCTTATAGCCGAGCCAGAGCTCAACCTCATCGGTTGCTGCAATGAGCTGAATGCAGGCTATGCTGCCGATGGCTACGCCAGGTCCCGTGGCGTGAGCGCTTGTGTTGTCACTTTTACTGTGGGTGGCCTTAGTGTTATTAATGCCATTGCTGGGGCTTACAGTAAAAATCTCGCTGTTATTTGCATTGTTGGTGGTCCTAATTCGAATGATTCAGTAACCGAATTCTCCACCACACCATTGGATTGGCTGACTTCAGCCAAGAGCTCAGATGCTTCCAAACTGTTACTTGCCACCAGGTTAGTCATGGATTACGACAAATCATTCATGCATATTCAATCTAACATTCAAACACAAAATGATATCCATTGATGTTACGAATGCATAATCTCTAAATGTAGAGGTTCGAGATCTCCTCTCCAAATACTCAATATACAAGTTTCTAGCCCAAGGACAGTTTTGATTTAGTGGGAAATGAGATCAACTTGTACCCAAAAAATTCCTATAAAAATCATCACCAAAAAGAAGTTAAAAAATCCTTATTTTCTGTTTTTTATTATTTATATTTTACATTAGAGGGAATGGATGTCTGGACCTGCCTCCTTTAAACCCAAAGTGACTTACCTATTAAATTTTGTAAGTACACAGCTAACCAGACCCACAACACCCACTCACTCAGCTTTGGACATGAAACCTTTAAGACCCCTCCACAACTGAAATGTATCAACAAACATTTTCCACTTAGTTTTGGTGTTTTTCTAACATTTGATAACTATACAACCGAGTAGACAACACATATTAGGTTACGTGGGAGCACGTGTGGCCGTTGGGCCTAACACATGAAGCTTTGCTCTAATACCATGAAGGAAGTTAAGGTTCCACCCCAAAACCAATTGGCAATGCTAGGAGTAACCCAACTCCTTATAAATCCTTGCAAGATTTTCAAACTTTCTAATGTGGGACTTTTTACCTTCACATTCTCACACGCTCCTGCACGTGTGGCGAAATTTCAAGCCTAACACATATTGGGTGACGTGAAGCACATGTGGCAGTTGGGCTATTCACACATAGGCAACCCACTCTGATACCATGAAGAAAGTTGAGGTTCCACCCCAAAACCAATTGGCCATAAGGGGAGTAGCCCAACTCCTTATAAACCCAGGCTAAATCCCTTAACTTTTCAATGTGAGACAAATACTCTCAACACATAGGCCACAATATTCACTTTCATGACTTAAGACCACAGACTTTCCTTTTGTTGTATGAGTCTCCCTCGTCAGGATAGCTTGGTTCATGAGAGAGTTTTTAATCTTACGTCCACAAGTCCAGGCTAGAGTTCAAGTTATGTTAAAGCGTATTCTTGTGTCTTTTCTACTTTAGTGTAATATATATGGAGCTCATGCCCAATAATAAAATAACCCGTCTTAAACAGAACAAATAAGATCAAATATCCTAACATAACCTATTACTGTGGTATATTGAAGGGATCATTCCTCAATGCAGCTCTAGGCATATTATTAGTTACTTATGCAGCTGTTCCTCCCAAAATAGTTCTCATGATGCTTGAACTGTTTCTATACTAATTTCTGTTGATGAAGAATGTATAATTGAGTGGTTCCAATACTAATATAAGAGCTAGACCTTTTTTATAAACCCCGTACCCCCTGAGTATGCATGTTGTTAAGTTGGAGACAGTAGGTTGGACCAATTAGTAGCGGACAACTCATCCGTCTGTTTCTAGTCTTAAAAATTTATTTTGCTAAGCATTTCGCTCTGGTGTAAGAAGGAAATTAAAGAGCGTGTGGAAGTAATTGATTTTTGTATTTTTGGTACCCTGATTCCGGACTCTCATCTCTCAATTTCTGATATAACATGCACCCCGTTATTTATTTAGGCTGTTGTGAAGGACTTGGAAGATGCACAGTTGCAGATAGATGAAGCTATTGCAGTTGCTTTGAAAGAAAGCAAGCCTGTTTACATCAGCATAAGCTGTAACTTACCAGATATTCCTCATCCATATCCTTTCCTCAAGAGCCTGCTCCATTCTTCTTAACTCCCAAGTAATTTTTCTGATTTCTTTAGAGAGTAAATTATTCAAGGTATTCAAATACTAAATATTAGTACTTTAACCTATCATTATTGTTTTTCTTTTTCCTTTTTCAGACTGACTAGCCAAGAAGGCCTGGAGATTGCAGTGGAGGCAACAGCAAAGTACTTGAACAAGGCTGTGAAACCAGTTATTGTTTCTGGGCCTCTTCTTAGAGTTGCAAAGGCCTGTAATTCCCTTATTGAGTTGGCAGATGCTTGTGGTTATGCCATGGCGGTCATGCCCTCAGCAAAAGGCCTTTTACCAGAGAACCATCCAAATTTCATTGGGACTTACTGGGGTGTAGTAAGCACCCCTTTCTGCGCAGAAGTTGTCGAATCAGCTGACGCTTACCTCTTTGCCGGAGCTATATTTGACGAACTAAATACTCTCGGGTACTCACTTCATGTCAAAATGCAGAAGGCAGTGATCATACAGTCTCAGAGTGTAGTTATTGCAAATGGACCAAGATTTGGGGGCATTCAAATGAGGGACTTTCTCAAAGCACTTGCAAGGCTACTCAAGTACAATTCAACTGCTTACAAGAACTACAGCCGGATGCATGTCTCAGAGGGCCTTCCTTCTCAATGTGATCCCAAGGAGAATCTGAAAGTCAGCATTCTTTTCAAAAACATACAAAACATGTTGTCAAGTAACACCGCGGTGATTGCAGAAGCAGGAGACTCGTGGTTTAATTGCCAGAAGCTGAAACTCCCACAAGGATGCGGGTAAGCAAATTGAATATATGCATTGACTTGTTCTGCAATTAATTTAGAATATATAATGTGGAGATTGAAAATGAATCTGCAGTTATGAGTGTCAAATAAATTATGGATCAATCGGTGGTCAGTTGGTGCAACTCTAGGATATGCACAGGCTGCACCCAATAAGAGACTAATTAGTTGTATTTGTTAGAATTTGGTATTTTGTTTGCTGGTTTTAGTACCTGATTCACAGAAACCAATAGAACCAGTATATGCAACGTATGCAGAGGAGAGAAAACTCAGA
>NC_024127.1:36266225-36288813 GCF_000346735.1 Prunus mume
AAATGGTATTTCTGACACACTTGGCACTGTGGTTTCACACCACCTTGACTACTACTCCCTTGCTTGTTTTGTGAATTGAAGCTGCTGTTCCAATTCCCTCCAGAGCCATTATTGTTGTTAAAATTTCCACCTTGAGACCAATTTGAGCCCTTTTTGTTTTGTCCTTGCCATTTTTGATTTTGCTTTCCCTGAGAACTTTTGTTAGCTCCAGAAGCTTGATCATTTCCAACTCTGAGACTGCTAAAAGCTTTCTCAGTTCCTGCCAATTTGTCCCTTTCATCATGCAAATCCTCTCTCTTATCATAAACCTTGACAGATGCAAGAATTTCTTCAACTCTAATAGTGTCAAGATCTCTGGTTTCTTCAATGATTGACACTATGGACTTGTACCTCCTACTTAGACTCATCAACAATTTTTGGACAATCCTTTTCTCTGTTACATCTTCTCCTAGAGATTTCAGGTTGTTTACAATTTCAAAAAAACGAGCCAAGTAGTCATCCAGAGATTCAACATCATTCATTCTCAAATATTCAAAGTCAGCTCTAATAGCTTGTAATTTCACAGCTCTTACCTTTTTATCTCCTCTGAACTCTCTTCTTAGAATTTCCCAAGCACCTTTTGCAGTCTTCTCATTTCTGATGCGAGGAAAGAGTTCATCTGTCAGTGCTCCTTGAATAAGACTCAAAGCCTTGGCATTTTTGATCTTATCTTCTCTGGAGATAGTAGGTGCTTCCACTGGAATTTCCTCAGCCTCACTCTCTTCATCTCCAGTGCCTTCAGAACCTGCTTCCTGCTCAATAATCGGCTGTGGTTGTATTCCAATCTCCACTGCATCCCATAGGTCATATGCTATGAGGATAGTCTCCATTTTTACTGACCAAAAATCATAGTTTGAGCCGTTGAACTGTGGAGTTCGTAAATCTCCACCTGCAGAACCTGAACCCACCATTTTGATGTGAGTCTCAGTGAACCACACAATAAAAGAGCAACCTTTATCCCTTATAGAGATTTCAGGAAAACCCCCTTTCTCACAGCTCACGCCCCTTCTCTGAAATCAGACCAGAAGCTCTGATACCATGTTAGAATTTGGTATTTTGTTTGCTGGTTTTAGTACCTGATTCACAGAAACCAATAGAACCAGTATATGCAACGTATGCAGAGGAGAGAAAACTCAGATAGAATGAGAATGCTTTTTGTCTGTATATCTTCTATTGCATCAGAGCCAAAAAAAACACAATGTATATCTTCTATTGCATCAGAGCCAAAAAAACACAATATAAGCATGACACCAAGCTGCCAAAAACAAATCCTAAAAACTAGGATACAAGGACTCATCTCCAGCCATTCAAGGTCATTGGAGGCTACGATTCTTACACCTAGGATAGAAATTGTTACAGCATAAAGGACTAAGACAGCTAAGAATGACAGCTGTAGAGTTTCCCAAAATAGTAGGAAAACTAGCCGTTGGTAATAACCTATAACGGCTACTACTATAAACGGAAAGTTCTTCAGCTCCTTTGATTTCTTCATCCTCTTCACTATCAATCTGCAGGATTAACATCTGCAGCTTGATTCAAAACTAGTATGCAGCTTAACTCTCAACAGTATTGGTGATGGGAGCTTCCAGGTATAATTATTCTAACTTGGTTTTCTTTAATTTTCAATAAAGCCCTTCTGTTTTTCTTCACTTTGTTACTAGACTAGATGCCATTGTACTCGAGCACATTATATATTTTACAGATGACGGCTCAAGATGTGTCGACTATGCTGCGATGTGGACAATGAAATATCATATTTTTACTTAACAATGGCGGATACATGACAGAAGAACAGTTCCATTTTGGGCCTTACAATGTAATCAAGAACTGGAACTACGCTGCCTTGGTTGATGCTATATTCACAATGGGGAAGGCAAGTGCTGGACCACCAAGGTGAGACATGACATGATAACTGCATTTTCTTAATTAAGTACTACTCAACTGGTAAATAGAAACAAGATCCTATAGGTTAAATTTCTTCAATTTATATTCTTTTAATTTTTAGTTCTATTTTGTTTGTAGGTTCATTGTGAGGAGGAGCTTGTTGAAGCAATTAAGACGGTGACTGAGGACAAAGAGGAATGCTTGTGTTTCATAGAGGTTGTTTTACACATGGATGACACAAGCAAGGAGCTAATTCAGTTTGCTTGTAGACTAACTGCCAGAGGCCGCCCACAAAAACCATGATTAAATTAACTTGCAACTATAACTACTTTAAAACTAAGTTTTCTTTTTCCCCCTTTGAAGAATTAAACTAATGAACTCGAGATGTAATCGGTTTGTTAATGATGATGCCCTGTGCTCTGGCAAACATCTTCAAATTTTTTAAGATGGATTTATTTTGCAGCAGCAGGCAACATATTATATATGTTAGAAGATATACATGTGTGTTATAAATCTTAGTTGGCAGGTGTTACCAGGAATATGCAATTAGCTTGCAATTGCAAGCAAGGGGAATTTAAGGGCTCTGACGGGTATGCAGGGTGGCCCTTTCCTATTATCTATGGTCTTTTTCTGCATATAATCCCCCTCTTCTAACTACAGGCTAGTGCATGGAAGTACTGTAGGCAGATAAGTCTAGGCCTGGCCCATGCGAAGGAGAGGAGGATTGTGGTTAAAATACAGGGAAGGAAGCAAACAAAAGGCCATAAAAACACACAAGTTATAGCTCAATTGTGTGCACAAGGTGTAGCAAGTGTTGAAGTTCATAACCTATTACCTAATTATCTGTTGGCTTAAACATTTGTTTTTCAAAATTTTCAATCGATAACTGGTACCGTCTTCTTAAACATGTTCTTCGAAACCATACCATTCCAGAGTAAAGGAATGGGTCAACAATGAAGAGATGCAATGAGATTGTGGAAATCAGAGAAGGGGTATGCCATCAACAAATAAACATAGAAGAAGCAAACATCCTTCTGTAGTTTTAGCACAAAAATCAACTAATCCCACGTCTGAATGTTTTTTCTTTCTTCTTCTTTGATCTTTGGAGGAGGGAAAACCGAACTTGAAACCTCTTCCAACAATTTGAAAGGGAAACACTACCACTAGACCAACAATAGTTGATTTCGCAATGTTTTATAAGTACCAAGAACATTTTCCGTTAAAGGTTAGTGACGTAATGAACCAGCTAAATTTCCCGTGATCTACTACGTTTTGTTGGGTTCGATATGGTTTGGGCCATTTTGGGCGATTTGGTTTTCTTTCCACTTCTAAACTAATCTTATAACCATTTGGTTGGGGAAACAAAATTCAATTTCGGTTTTCCTATCTTATTAAAAGCCCTGTATAATCATGCCCCAGGATTTATAAGCTAACAAATAGCGACAACCACCACAGCAAATTTGAAGGGCACTAAATTATGCTTAGAGCCAAAGTCTCTTCACACCTAATTACCCGCCAAATCACTTTTGAAAAAAGCCACACACAACTCAATCCCCACCACAACCCAAATCAATCCCCTTCTCTCTCCCGAAAGCTCTTATACCTCCTGAAACAATGTGTATCCACCAAAGAAGTGAAACAAATTCACACCCAAATGCTCATAAACTCCATACATAAACCCAACTTCCTCCTCCCCAAAATCATTGACCACAAAGACTTCTCCTATGCCTCCATGCTCTTCTCCCACATCCCAGAACCCAACGACTACGCTTTCAACGTCATGATCCGTGGCCTTACCACCACATGGCATAAATACCAACTTACTCTTGAATTCTATTACCAAATGAAGTCTTTGTGTCTGATGCCCAATAATTTTACGTACCCTTTTGTGTTCATTGCTTGCGCGAATTTGGTTGAGTTGAATCATGGGCGTGCAGCCCATTCGTCGGTGTTTAAGACTGGATTGGATAAGGATGGACATGTGACTCACTCTTTGATTACCATGTATGCTAGGTGTGGTAAATTGGGTTTTGCACGGAAGGTGTTTGATGAAATTTGTCAAAGGGACTTGGTTTCGTGGAATTCGATGATTTCCGGGTATTCCAAAATGGGGTATGCGGGTGATGCTGTGCGGTTGTTTCAGGAAATGAGGGATGAGGGGTTTGAGCCTGATGAAATGAGCTTGGTGAGCATTCTTGGAGCGTGTGGGGACCTGGGTGATTTGAGTTTGGGGAGGTGGGTGGAGAGTTTTGTTGTTGAGAATAAGTTGGAGCTGAATTCATATGTTGGGTCTGCGTTAATTGGTATGTATGGAAAGTGTGGTGATTTGTCCTCGGCGAGGAGGGTCTTTGATAGTATGAAGAAAAAGGATCGAGTCACCTGGAATGCCATGATAACAGGGCAAGTAACTCTCCCTCGTGTACAATCTTGTTTATATTTCTTGTTTACATTCCCTTGCTGCAGGCCTGCAAATTCAATTTGTTTATATGATGGGGTCAGAGCGCACAGGGGAGAATCATGCTATCTGTGTTAAATAATTTGAATGTTAAGTTTTGATGGTTAAAAATTAAAAAGGGAATATAACATTTTACAGATTGAACAAGGCTGAGGTTTGGAAGTCAACTGGGTTGTAATAATGTTCAGGGTAGAAAGAGATTAGGGTTATGTAAAGTTGAGAATTTGACTCTAAATATTAGAAAGGAATGTGGTATCTGAAAACGAAATGTAGCAGCATTGGGATTTTATGCAAGGAAGAAATAGAAAATAGAACCTTTCAGCGCCTCACACCTAGATACCTTACACCTAGTGCTAGGTTATATCTGGCACTTACTAGATCATGAACCATGAGTATTGCCCTCGTATTTTGATATTTGGAAAATGTCTTTAGATTATCATATCATGGAAATTCAAGGAATAAAGACAGACGGATATTTTTGTTAAATAAAACTAGTACTTACATTTGGTTGTATCATTAGTTTGGAACAAATTGTGGTAGATTGATTTGGGAATACTTGCTTCTACTTCTTTTTCATGGAAAAATGAACTATATAAGGGTTTTGAGGTTCCTTCTGGTTGAAATTTTTCTTCCACGGGAATGCAGCTTTTGAGAAGGTGGCTGGCTCATTTTGAAAACTGTTATCACTTACCAGCATTTTGGTTTAATGATAAACACAATAGTAACGACAATTATATTCATGATGGTGTTCAATTTGGTACTGCATATGCCCACCTTTCGCAGTACTTTAATAATTCCATTTACCAAAATATTTCTGCAGGTACTTTTATTGCTTACAAAAGTTTCTTATTCATCTTTTAAACAGTTGACTCTCGAGCCTGGTCAATACTCCCCTTACAGCAACTGGTTAAAGTTAAGCTGTGGTCATTAGATTCTATGGAATATCCAGTTAATTAACCAACCATTGTATTAATATTTGTATGAATCATCTTCTAGTACATATATGGAAAGTATAAATCCAGTGTCCTTGTATCGTTATTAACTATATGTATTAATTGAGTTTGATAGTATGTTTATCATCATTTTATATACATGACAGGTATGCTCAAAATGGAATGTCCGATGAAGCAATGGTGCTTTTTGATGACATGAAAGAGAGAGGTGTTAATCCTGACAAAATTACTTTGGTTGGAATGTTGTCTGCATGTGCCTCGATTGGTGCCCTAGATTTGGGGAGATGGATTGACATATATGCATCCGAAAGGGGCATACAACAGGACATTTATGTCGGCACTGCATTAATTGACATGTATGCTAAGTGTGGGAGTTTAGCCAATGCACTAAGAGTTTTTGAAGATATGCCCCAGAAAAATGAGGTCTCGTGGAATACCATGATATCTGCCCTTGCTTTCCATGGGAGAGCACATGAAGCAATATCCCTATTCAAGAGCATGACAGAAGGTGCTGGGGCTACTCGGCCAAATGACATCACATTTGTGGGAGTGCTTTCTGCATGTGTACATGTTGGATTAGTGGATGAGGGCCGTCAATTGTTTAATTTGATGCGCTCGTCATTTGGGCTAGTCCCGAAAGTAGAGCATTACTCTTGCCTGGTTGACCTTTTGTCACGTGCAGGACTTGTACATGAAGCTTGGGACTTCATTAAGAAAATGCCTGAAAAACCAGATGAAGTTGTACTGGGGGCATTGCTTGGCGCCTGTAAGAAATGTAAAAATGTAGATGTCACTAAGCAGGTAGTGCAGCTGCTTCTCGAATTAGAGCCTTCAAACTCAGGAAACTATGTTATCTCATCAAAGATATATGCGAATTTAAAAATGTGGGATGAGTCAGCAAAGATGAGACTGTTGATGAAACAGAGGGGTGTCAGCAAGACTCCTGGTTGTAGCTGGATTGGGAATGAGCATCAACTTCATGAGTTTCACTCGGGTGATGGTTCAATAGAAATTCTTCATTTACTTAAGTTATTATATGAGGATCTGAAGAATGAAGGTTACATTCCAAACATTAATTATGTCTAGAGAAACAAGGTTCAACCACTTTCTATGCATTTGGATCTTATCAACCAAACGACAAGGTTATAATATGAGTTGCCTGCCAGGTTGGTGAATTCAAGCAATGTTTATCTGTCTTCTGGAAATTTTAGCGACCTTTTTAGGGTGTAAAATTTTTCTGATGTCTGGTCTGAGATTTTTTTTTATTCAAGAATAATTCACTGATTTGTTGTACTGTTTTAACAGGAAGAATTAGGTTTAGCATTACATATGAGGGTTATTAAAACCCTTTTTCTATCACACAGTTGCTCATTGTGTTTTGGTTGTTAACTTTCAACTTAGACATACGGAGAAATGGATATGCTTACTGCAGCTATGGAAGATGGACTGAGACAGGCAATGAGGCATTGCATTTAAAGCTCTAAAGGTGAGAATTGATGCAGTCATTTTCTTGGAGATGTTTATTTCATGTTCCTTTACCTCTTAGTTATGGAACCTTTGTTTAATACTTGCAGGTTATGTTTCCAGAATCGTTATTCTTCCCTCACAGATACTGTAGTTTAATAGGCCATGACCTGCCCTGCAGCATTTGTACAGAGCTCTCCAAACAGATGTAATGCATGATTAAATTTCGTATTCTCATTAAATAGAAGAGGCACAAGGGAATCTTCCGAGTTTTGAGGAAGCTAGCGTGGATTGACACGATCAAAACCCTAAGCTTCGTCCTTTGAATCATAGTCGTGGAGGCAGATGTCGACTGCTTGATCTTAGAACCGAACTACATTCGCACTTGGGTTCTCTTTTTGCGTTTACTTACCTATTCTTTCTATATTTTCAACCCTTGATTTACACTACATTGATTCATATTATCAACCCTTGATTAGTTTCTCAAGTCTATTTCTGCATACGTAATCTCACAAATCAGAAACTTCAAATCTTGAATCCCTAAATCTCAATTCTTGACTCTCAAATGGGTATGAGTAGGCCTGGACACGGATTGGTTTGGAACGGTAGAAGGCTCTTCCGTTAACCAAATCAAAGACTTCGATAGACCATTTTCTCTTCCGTTAACCAAATCAAAGACTTCGTTAGACTTCGGATCGGTTAACCTAATATTCGGTTCAGATTGGTTCGGTACGCCGATAGTACCGTAATAAAAACATACTAATAAAAATACAATTTATAATACTTTCACATAACATAAGTTCTTGAACAAATACACCAAATTATCCTTGTAAAATATAAAAATCCAATAGTCTAATTCATCCAAGTATGAAATCAAATAACTTAGTCACTATATCATTCAATATATACTCAAGATGTACTGGGAGCCACTTGTGTTTGTTGTTTGAACATTTGAGTGTTATTTTTACTGAATTCTCTACATTTATGTAAATGATTGACCATTTTTTTGCATTGGGTTCTTTAGTTTTTCATGCTGAATCCAACAATATAAAGAACATAAAATTTGAATCAATGATTGGAAAGTTATAGGTAAAAAACGGAACAAAGGTCGAAACTAAAAAACATATAAAATTCATTAATTCCTCTCTGACCAAAAAGTGCTACAGTACCAGGGTGATAAAGAAGTGATAGAATGATGATAAAGCAGTGATACAATGGTGATAAAGAAGTGATACATCAGTGTTAAAAGAGTGATACAAAATACTAATTGTATTTATCTTTGGTTTCTTGTTTTGTATTTAAATAATAGAATAAGTATAAATATCGGATCGGTACGTGTTTCCATCGAGTTAGGAATATTGTTTTTATTAACCAAATCAAACATCTCGGTACGGATCGGATCGGAATAATTAAAATTATAAAACAATTATTTAACCAAACCAAACTAAACTAAACTGTTGATACGGTACGGTCGGTACACGGATAATTATGATGAGATGCCCACCCCTAGGTGTGAGGACCAACATTGTGCTCGCAGGCTGAAAGTCTAGATATCACTACACACCCCCTAACATAATATCTGTTCAAACAAAAAGTAACTCATGTCCCCTTACATCTTTATATGCTCTTATGCAGTGTTGAGCTCTTATTACTTCTAGGTAACGTTTTGTAAATCTCAACTTAATAACGAAGTTTTCAAGTTTGAAATTACAAAGATAAAACATGAGATGATAATAGATGGTCTTCAAGGCCGTTATACAAGACACTTCCGATATTTTCGCCTGAATTCAAGGGTATTTTCGTACAAGGACGTTACCAATGGCATCCCCGAGGCTTTGGTGGGACCAGCTCCCCCTTCTTTTTCTTTACAATGGACTTCTTTTGCTTTTCAAAATTCTTTATCCTATCCGCCAAAAAAATAAAAGTATTCTTGACACCACCGTTTATGAGAAACGCAGCAGAAAGCGCCAGGTGTTTAAAACCAGAGGACCACCATATCTTTTGCTGAAGCTCCCAGTCTTGAATTTACTTTCAAGTTTCATCTGGTCCGTGAAACTGATCTGACGGTGAACAACCCACTTGAGTTTCAACATGGGTTTCAGCCTTCAGCTTATGTGCAAGAGACAACTAGATGACGTGCTCTATAACTCTTTTTTTTATGAGAAAAAGGTATTAGAATCAGAGTATTTTTAATTTTATTGTGAGCAATGCTAATTAAGCTCAAAAGATCTGATGTTCATACCGCATTGGCTCTACTAAGTGGAGAAACACTTATTTGAAATGGAAATAATACTATTTTGCTATTTCCAATCAATTACGATATATCACACATGATAACTTTTCTACATGATAACATGTAATTAGTTGAGAATAACAAATAGTGTTATTCCCGTTTTATACAAGTTTTTCTGCTACTAGTGGGTGTGGCCAGTGTGAATGAATTTCATCCCTAAATCGTAACCAAACCAATTAATCATTGAGCGGTACGTTTGATTTAAAATGAGTGGATAAATCAAACCAACCCACTATTGAACGGTTTGTCAATTTATGCCTAAGCTGAACACTATTTTATTATTTTTTACCCCAAAAAAACAGTATTTTATTATTATTATTGTAGTGATTTGGTGCAATTAAAGTACAAAGTTATATTTTATTTTCTTACTTCTTATAACCCTATGAAGTAAAAATCATCACCTTAACATTCTCAACAATTGCAAGCACACATAAAGCCACCACCATTATAATTTCCGAATCTCTAGCATCCTATCAACATTCAACATTCCATCAAAGTAATAAATTAGCAGCACAATTATATATTAAAGGTGAATGTGTGGAATGAAACACAATAGTAAATAAAAGTTAAAACCAACAAGAAAATGCCTAAGAACAAAAAATAATATTAACATAGATGGTTTGGTTTGTTTAGATTGTTTACATATAAGCCAAATCAAACTAAACCAAATCAAACTAAACCAAGATTCAATTAAATTCAGGATTATACTTTTTCAATGGTGGAACTGAATGAAATTGAGTAGATTAGTTTAATTTCCTTCATTTGAACAGTTCGACCGGCTTGATGCCCGCACCTAGTTCACTCATTCAAAAATGTTTGCATATGTGAATATGCCATATTGAGTTTAATTAATAATTAGTAATTGTAATTTAACTGTAACTTTTTTTTTTTTTAATACCAGATAATTGTAACTTTCTTTACTTTCCTGCTTAATATCTTAACTCTTAAGTACGAATATAATCACCCACAAAACAAAACTTTAACACACCACTTATCAGCACTCACACTCGGATCAGAAGTACAATAAAATTGAAGTGGCATTTACAGAAATATATACAACATGGAGGGCAAAGTTATCGAGCTGTCATATTCTCTACCTATCGGCCCGCTGTTTCCCCCTTTATCTTTTTTGAGTCCTCCAACCTCGAACTTTAAGTTTTGTTTTTTTATGTTTTTCTTCTCATTTGGCTTTTGACCGTTACTTTTTTCGCAACGTCTCTCTGCTTCTCTCTCTGTTTCTCCGTCTCTCTCTCTCTCTCTCTCTCAGTGATCAAAGCTCCTTCTCTTATTCCCGCCCGCAATTACCAAGGTATACTTCTCCACTGCAATCCAGTTTGTTCATTTGTATTATTTTCTTTCTATTTGTTGTAAATTATTCGTTAGAACAATCAGCCAAAGCTCATTTTCTTTTTTTTTTAATAGTTTCTTGGGAAGCTGTTGTGCTTTCTTATCAGCGTTTTCAGCACTAGATTTAATTTAATTTTTCAAACTACGAAATGGGTTTTCCTTTTTGAATTTCAATGTTCATGTAGGCTTGATTGGCCTTCATCCTGTTCAAATAAAACATTTGAACTTTTCTGTTTCCCAAGTTTTGCAATGGGTTCTCTGGCTTTTTGTTCATATGAGCTTTAAGTGAGCATTGAGTCACTTTAATACAAGCTGAAAAAATTAAATGGCTTCTCGTGTTTGTTGTTAGTATTAATTTGGATCTCTTCAGAAAGCATTAATGATATAAATTTCTTTGATTTCCAAGATAGAGCTTCCTTTTTTCTTCTCCATTCATGAGTTTTAGTTATTTCCTTTTTATTTTTGAAATCTCTGTTTGTCATATCTGCATAACAACATATTGAAATTAGTTTTCTTTTCAAAAAAGAAAGAGGAAGAAAGGGTTTCTTTTTATTTTCTCGCAAAAGTCTAAAACTTTGTTTTCCAGCTTCATATGAACAACTGAAATAAGATTTCAGAGAAGATTTTATTCAAACGTTTTGCTGTGCCCTCTCTCTCTCTCTCTCCCCCTCTCCCCTTTATCTCCTTTTGCTGTGCCCTTCTCTTATTTTCTCTGAGTTTTTTCCCTTTTCATTTTCCTCTATTTCTTGGTTTGAATTAATGTGACTGTCATCTCATCATAAAATTGTAAATTTTGGAAACCTTAACCTTTATGTGTTGTCCCAGATAATTTTTTTCCTTCTTAAATTAGCAAAAAAAAAAAAAAAAAACTGAAATACTATCCCATTATACACTAATAATGAAAGATATACCTTTCTGTTCAGGATATGGTAGGAGGTTCTTTTGCAAGTTGTTTCCTAGCCTAGTTCTATGCTTTCTTCCCCAGCTTGACAAAAACTTAGTAGCTTAATAGGCCTTTGTAGCAACCAGGATTTTATATAGTCGTGTGGGGTTTTGACAGAATCTCATCTTCCTGATTGTGCAAGTTTGAGATGTTCTGAAACCTTCCTTGTGACTTGAATATAAAGAAAAGAAAAGTACTCAGACCTTTTCCAAGTGTTTTTAGTTCTATAGAATAATTTAAATAAGTGACAATGTAGTTATTTAAAATGCAGATTATTTCCAGTTGGTTTTTCGTGCTTTGCACATGTGATTGTTCTTCATGTTGGAGTGAGGTCACTGAAGTCCTCTACTGATCAGCCTCAGAAAACCTTATGAATCTGGCGAGAAATACACAAGACTACCCTTGTGATTTTGGTTTTGATTCAAGCCTGAAAAATTCATAGGGTGAAAGGAGAAGGTAAGAGGAAACTAGAGATGGGATGCTCTACATCAAAGCTAGATGATGTGGAAGCAATTCAACTTTGTAAAGATCGAAAGAGATTTATTAAACAGGCTCTTGAGCAAAGAACACGATTTGCCTCTGGACACATTGCCTATATCCAGTCCCTAAAAAGAGTTTCAGCTGCTCTTCGTGATTATGTCGAAGGAGATGAGCCTCGTGAGTTCTTGTTAGAGTCATTCATAACCCCACCTTTCACACCCATTAAGAAAACAAGTCCTGGTTTTATCTCAATTTCACCAAAATCCTTCACACCTACACAAATCCAATCTGAACCCCATTCATCTGTGAAAATATGTTATCTAAGATCAGGAGGGAACCCAGCAGTTTCAGTTGAAGAGAGGCCTCAATCACCAGAAACAGCCAGAGTTGAAACTTACTCTCCAATCCACCATTTTGGGATGGATGGGTTCTTTGGAATGCAATCTTCACCAATGAATTCTTCGTTCTTCTCTTATTCCCCTAACAATAGACCCAACATCCCTCCGCCTTCACCTCAAAATTCTCAATGGGATTTCTTTTGGAACCCATTTTCATCATTAGATTACTATGGTTATCCCACTCGAAGTAGTCTTGATCAGACAGTTATGGATGATGAGATTAGAGGTCTAAGGCAGGTCAGAGAAGAAGAAGGGATCCCTGACTTGGAAGAAGTTGAGACTGAACAGGAGGAATGTGCTAACGAGGCAAATGTAGCACAAGAAAAGGATAAAGTTGATCTAAACTGCAACAGAGAAGAAGTTATTATTGAAGATGTTAATGAGGAAGAGGAGGAAGAGGAGGAGGAAATGGATAGCGGAACTGAAATTGAGCATGATGCAAAAATGCCATCGCATAGTAGTGTGAGTATAGAGGTGTCAAGATCTCAGAATACAAGACAAGTTGAAACTAGTAACCAAGCAACCGCTGTTGGTCACAGGGAAGCTAAGGAGGAAACGCCAGGCTTTACTGTTTATGTAGACCGAAGGCCAACAAGTATGGCAGAAGTTATCAAGGTTTTAGAAACTCAGTTCATGATTGTTTGCAATGCAGCCAATGAGGTCTCAGCATTGTTAGGGGCCGGTAGAGCAGAGTACTCGTCAACCTCCAACGAACTCACAGGTTTGCTTACTTGACTTTTTACTTCACCCATACTGTTATTTGTTCTTGTTATGCCCTTGGCATTTGTGCATAGTTTCCATCAGATGGCTGTTTAGGCGTTGGTCATGATATGGCTGTGGAAGGCATGCTTCCAAATGCCTCCAGGCACAAGGATAAGTATCCTCTCTACCAAATTGAACAAGTTGGTCTTCCAAATGAACAACCTGATGGAATCTCCAAATTGAGAGGATCCTAATCCTCTCTTTGCCACTGACTGAAGTAGGGAAACCATAAATCATATGCATGTTCACAAAGTATAAGAAACTGTTGAGATTCACAAAACTCATAGGTTAACTAACAAAATGTATTGTTGTATGATATGAGGGGACTTGTAGGAAACATGACAGCCAATTTATACACTAGATAATAACCTACTTTTTTCAATGATTTATTTAATTTTCAAGAAGCAAAAGTGAAAGACATTTCGGAATCTTGCAATCACAAAATCGTCCAAGACTTGTCCAATTAATTTTTCAATACATAAATGAGGGAAGCCTACTTTCACAAGGAGTATATATTGTGATTTTACAAACACAGGGATAACAGATTATATACAGATAATAAATAAAATATGCAGACAACAGATTAGATCTTGTCCTATCTGCTACCTTGTATGTCAATATGCAGTCCAGGGAGGTCAATGTTTCATCAAATCAACTCTTCATTTTCGTTTTCTTATTTTCTTTGAACTTTCAGGTTATTATATAGTAAGTACTTTGTTGTTGCAGCCATGAAAATGTTGAACCCAGTAGCTTTATTTCGCACAGCTTCTTCTCGCTCAGCCTCTTCCAGATATTTACTGAATTCTTCGTGCTCTAAAGATGAAGGCTATGAAAGCAGTAGTGACATCTCAGAGGAGCCCTGCATGTTTTCAGGTAGTCACCAATCAACATTGGATAGATTATATGCTTGGGAGAAGAAACTCTATGAGGAAGTCAAGGTATAATTCTAAACTCTACCACATACTTTTTACATATTGCAAATAGCACCTGCTTGTGTTACAAAAAATACTTGAATCGTCAAATGGAATTCTCTATGTTTTGTATGCATATGTTACAGTTCATGATATAAATATGTGTTGCCTTATGCTTAAACAAAAAGGAAAATATGAAAAATTGATCTGTGCATCACTACTTACAGTCTGGAGAAAAGGCTCGGATTGCATACGAAAAGAAATTGACGCATCTCCGGAACCAAGATGTAAAAGGAGATGACTATTCTGCATTAGAAAAAACAAGGGCAGCCATTAGAGATCTGCATACTCAGATGAAGGTTTCAATACATTCGGTTGAAGCTATTTCAAACAGGATTGAGACCTTAAGGGATGAAGAATTGCAGCCTCAACTTTCAGAACTGGTACAAGGGTATGGACCTTAGCTCTTTATCAACCGTAGCTAAAATATGTGCTCATCTTTTTTCCATGCATAGAATTAGCTTTGAAGCTGACTGCATGGCAGCATATGAGCTCACACCATGCTTTAAGTATTTATCCCTATATATTAATTAATTAATTAATTAATAATTAACTCCAGGTTAGCAAGGATGTGGAAAGTAATGGCAGAGTGTCATCGGTCACAGAAACGAAGCCTAGATGAAGCCAAGGTTTTACTAGCAGGCACGCCTTCAAAACTGGAAGCTAAAAGACATTCTTCCATTTCAATTACTGATCCAAACCGGCTAGCACGTTCAGCTGCCAATCTTGAGACAGAGCTGAGGAATTGGAGAGCTTATTTTGAGTCATGGATCGCTTCTCAACGATCCTATGTGCATGCCTTAACGGGGTGGCTGCTCCGTTGCATGAGGGCTGATCCTGATACATTGAAGTTGCCACTCTCTCCCCGTCGCTCAAATGGTGCTCTTCCAATATTTGGAATTTGCATCCAATGGTCAAGGTTTCTGGATGCCATACATGAGACACCGGTGCTGGATGGACTAGATTTTTTTGCAGCCGGTATGGGGTCCCTCTATGCACAACAGCTTAGAGAGGATTCACGTCATGTTAGGGTAGGTTCAAAGAGATTTGGAGCTGGAACACCAGATGAATTTAGTGGGGATATGAAAATTGTGGAGGTCGGTCAAGTTGAACAAGTAATGACTGCAGACAAAATGGCTGAGGTTGCTATAAGGGTACTTTGTGCTGGAATGTCAGTTACTACGAGCTCACTGACAGAGTTTTCTATTGCTTCTGCTGATGGATATGCCGAACTTGTGAATCAATGGGACAACGCCAAGGCTTAGAGCTGCAATGTAGTTTTCTGATGTTTATGGGGTAGTTTAGTGATTAATGGATGTCAATGTAATTATAAATTAATCTATTTTGAATATTAGCATAGAGTTTTTGCCACCTTATCCCTTTTAGCTAGTGTCTGAATCCTGATATAGTTGCGACTTCGCTAGAAGAGTAGAAAAAGAACATTAGTTATAACATTTCGTCACAGGAAAGATAATCTGTACGTGCCAGGGTTCAGATCTCTATTCATTGCTTTGGTAATAAAAGTTAGTCAATAACATGCTTGGTTTAAAACCTCAGCAAAGTACTCAAAACATAAAGGATCAAACACCACCACCACCACTGAACTACAAATCCGCTAGTGCAATCCTTTCTTTCATTTTCTAGGAACCTCCACGTGCGAGGAGTTGCAAGACCCTAGTTCATTTGGACACAAAATGAGGTTCCTAGTCAAATCAGCCACCGGCACCAGATGTTCAAAACCCTAATGCAGGTGCTCAAACACGACTGGCTAGACGTCAGGCAGATTAATATGACACAATGCTCTTCCAACCTAGCACAATGTCTTCTGTCAAAATACACCCGCCTGATGGGATGGGTTCTAGTCTTACCATTGTGCTTCCTTTTCAAGAAATCCCCATATCAACCAAGAACTTCTATTGAATAACAGCATTACAACCATAATCAATAATCAAGTTCCAAGATTTGTGTATCAGGGCCATATTCCATGAAATCATTCAGAAAAATGAAGCCCCAAGAGGGCCAAGACCTATAAGTATGAAGTTGCATCTTGGTCCAACCCTTGAACAATTCAAATTGAACAAAATTTACACACTGTCAACATTGTTTCAAAAGTCAAACGTTGGAATCTTACAGGTTAGGAGAATATCTTTCAAGCCCCAAAGTCTACGTTTCTAACTCGATCTTTCCAATAAATCATATCATGTAATTATAAAGGTGCTTATTTTCCAAAATTTTCCATCCATATCATACTACAAAAATGAAAGAACGGGATTACTGAAAAAATCTTCCTCATCAGGCTGCTAACCCTGGCTGGTTTTTGTGCAAAAAAATGCTGTTGTTGAGAATATAACTCAGAAAGATAAACCTTTTTTTTTCCTAATCATTTACTCATATCCTTCATCATCATCAAGCTCAATTTCAGCATCATCCGCTCGGGCCATGAGAGTGACGAAAAGTACAACTGAAACCAGCTGTGCTACCAAAAAATATTTGGACCTTCTCTTAAAACTTTTCTCCTCCTTTGTTTTTTCCCTTTTGGGTTTGCTCTTGGGCTTAGAACCTGAAAAATAAAATAAGCATAAGAGAATTGCATTCAGGATAATTAAGTTTCTACTGATAAAAGAATATCACATATAGGACTAAAATAATTAAACAAAATTCAATCACATAAACTTCATATACACAAGAGGTCAAATTATATATTAGCTCCTGAAGAACTACAATTTACCTTTCGTGACCTATCTATATTTTAGATGATATATATCACCCATGTACCGGTTCGTAAGCTCTAACATTAGTGATGCAAGAAAGAGGAATCTGGTCTCACATGATCGCAGATTGCAAACTGCAGCTTCCAGTTAAAGAGAGACCTAATTGGAATCTCATTCGTGTTTTATACACTCAAAACTAAAATACTACTTTTCTGAAAGCAAAAACAGGGTGTTGAAAACTGCCAGTGTGCAAGCCAAGTCTAATCCCAAATTTTCCAGGGTACGAAATGATTCCACTCAAGAAACAAAAATAGAGGGAATTGATCTGGTTTGGTAAAAGCAAAAAATCCAATACATTATACCGTCCAAAGGAATAAATACAGATATACGAGTCTTGAATATGAAAGTATCTCACTCCAATTTGAAGGACCTCTTCTAGGAGCTGCTGATGAAGGGTAGTTTGGGACTGAAGATGAAGAACCTGCATCCACGAACTCTGTCTTAAGCCTATCAACATACCTAACAAGGTTTTCATGTTCTAAAAGCTTGCTCCGCAGCACTGATGTTTCCTAACAGCACAAAATTTCAAGATGCAGGGTTAACAAAACTCCTTAAACTAAAAAGATTCGACAAAATCTGGTATACAACTTGGTGTAGCACATAGGCCAAGTTCATTCAGTAAAAACTAATATATTGAAGAATAATATTAAAAACAAGTTTGGATTCATCTCTGCAATATTGCAAGATCAAATTTCATATAACTCATGATTATCAAAATAAGCAATCATGCATGATGACAAAACAAAATCAGGAACCAACTCCAACTAAAATCATGTACATAATCTCACATCTAAAAGGTGATCCAATGTCACATAGAAAACAGGCTAATGCATGAATAAAGTGAGAAAGCATTAAAGCAGGGAAATAAAAGAAAACAAAATATTAACACCAGTGTTCCCTCATAGCATTTCCGTGTGTTATAATTAACATAGCACAGTAGCAATTGATGTAATTTTAAACTTGATATTTTGTACACAACAATATGTTGCAAATAGTAGGAATGCTATAATTACTTACTAAAAGTGCCAACACATTGTTTTAGTGTTAAGGACAACATAATAAAAGGGCGTGATACTTGAAAAACTAGGTGCTTAGAGTAATTATACAATGTCCAGATCCAAAAAAATAATAAGTAACTATATAACGATATCAGTAAATCTGAAAGGAGAAGGGAGGATGGAAAGCATAATTCCAGTTGAGAGATGAACAATGAAGCTATAAATCAAGCACCGGGAAGCTAAATTGAAAAGCTGCAAACTTGATTCCTACGCTTTGCTAACTAAAAAGTTCAATCATGGGGCCAAAATATGCGCACAGAACACTAACATCTGAGTGTGAGTTCAGAACCAGTATCATCTTTCTTTAGTTTAAATTTGCTATTTAGTTCAAGCGGTTGGATTTTGTCAACAAGAACTGTGTCATTTATACACTGCAGCACATTTTTCTAAGCTCAAAATATTCAGTCAGAGTTCCAGACCAGATACAAAAGGGTATATGTATAAAGCCAATTTTCCCGTTTTGCTTGTTGACAGTTCAACTTGAACCCAAGCCTTTTAGACAAAAATCTTAATCTCACTGGCCCAAGAAAAATAAACCGATATTTTGAGGTTGAAGCATAAAAGATACCGGTAAACAAAGTTTCACAAAATGCAAAGCAGAAGAATTCTGTTTCCCAGCGTAATACATATTTTATTAACAGTCCCAACAAAAAAAGTAGCTTATAAAATAAATACATGTACAGTGTGTTTATTCTTTGTATTGTAAGTCACAATCCAGAAACCATTACCAAAAAGAGATAATAGAAGTCCTGTTTCCAATCTATCAACATCCTCTGATTGTTGTTTGAAAAAAATTGAAAACAAGACTAATGAGTTAGAAGCATTAGAATTTACACAACGTTTCTTTTCAAAAGAGTTTAAAAAATAATTACTAAGCTCAAATAGAAAACGGTGCAAATCATAATTTTCAAGGTCATGAAATGATGCAGAATTAAACATGGCGTGCATCTTATTTTACTTTTATTTCCCATTCAAGCAATTAATACTCTATGAGTTTATATGGATTACTCATCCACACGGAAAGCTCAAAATTCTATCCGGAAACTGAACTTCTTGCAAGATTCAAACTATTTTATTGATATAGTTTAATGTAAATGGTTCTTAACTGCTAATATAAACTTCTCCTCTCTTTGTCTGCAAATAAATAAAATGACTTACTGGTAATGCTTGAAGAGTGATAAGTGCCTGCCCAAGAAAGAGTGCATCCAAACTTGATGGCCTGCATAAAAGGAACGATGCAGGTGGATACACAATCAGCAGGTGAGTATTAATTGTTACGTTGCATGTAAAAGGATATTAAAACAAAAGAAAGAAAGTTGAGCAATAACAAGAAGTTCTAAGGACTTCATTATAAAAGGAAATGGAGTATTGATGCGATAGAAAAGCACCTGTTTTCAAATAAAAAGTTATGTTCCTCCAACCTGCTTGACAGGGCTCCAAATGCAAGGCTGGCTCTCTTGTATGTCTGTCCATCAATTTTTCAGATCAATAAAAATATTGTTTCAATAATATACATAACAGTGAACAAAAAAAAAACATATAAAATAACTGCTAGGAGAGAGAGAGAGAATTTATTACTTAACACAAAGTAGTAGGATAAGGAAAAAGAAAAAAAAAAAACCTGTTCTTCTATTTTCTCAGAATTGTCTTTGGTAATCCCAAGTTCCTGCTTTACTTTGTGCAGTTGCTTTAAGAATAGAATCTTTCCAATTGGCCATGGGAGATCAGAATAATATATCGTTTCGGCAGAACTACCATCTGTTCCCAACCAGAGTTCATACTTGATTGCATCAGCAAGCCAGGAGCTAATCATTGCCTTTGTAGATATCCATTCCGGAACTGAGCGAAGTTCAGTGTCCAAATCAGCAATGCAATCTTCTTTCAGTCTTTCGATAATGCCACCCTTCTCATTATTATAAGTCACGTACTCACCAGATTCAATATAAGGGATTTTATCTAAAACAAAAGCCACAGTCAATATCATCATTTTCGTCTACTTGTAAGATGTGTGCACACACTCACACTGTACTCAAATGTAAATGAAAAATTAAATTTGAAGCTTTTATTGCTACAACAACAGAGCTTAATCCTATAAATAAACTCATTATTATACAAATTCAAATATAATAAGCAGGTGCAAAAAGCATACTGCCTATGCTGATCAAGGCTCCTGCACAGACGTGGAAACAACAACTCTAGGAACCCTTGTCCAATAAAATTAGATCTGCCTAAATATACAAAGAAACCCATTTAAACTGATACCAAACCCACAAAATCCTTTTTTTTTTAAAGCAACACACATCCCAACCGTACTGCTAATGCATAACAGACACCATCCACAAAACCAAGATATAAGCTCAATTCACAATAATTTATAAGAAATTTGAATGAAAAACTTCAAATTAGTAGCAGATGGGAATTAGGAACTTCACATCCAAGAAACAACAAAAAACCCATATATTATGGAATTATCAACCCAATGCATAAAATCAGTCCCCAAAAAACCTCAATGCATAAAACAAACAAGAACCAAATGTCCAATAAGACCTCCTGGAAAAATCTGACTACCAAAATGCCAAACCCTACTAAAACCCAACCATAAAATTCTCAGAAAACGAGAGATAAACAAGAAGATGCAGAGAAAGCGTTGATACCAGAGTCAGGGTAGGTAAGATTGTAATCCAAGTGAAAGGGAACATTAGCAAACTTGAGGTAGAAGAAGACCGGCAAGCACGAAGGGCAAGTAGTAGGCAAGCCAAAACAGGGCTTCCTCACCACGAGAGTGTACTCTTCCATAAAACCTACGAAACCCACTTGGGGCGTTGCCTTTCTGAGCTCAAGTCCACAAGCAAAGTAGGGTTTTTTCTCGATGGGGGGTCTTGCACAAAAAGACAGGGACGCGTAACGCAGACGCAGGGGGGTTTTCCTGGAGGTTTTGGAAATTGGGTCTTGTTAGCCTTTGTTTCACAAATGGGTCATGGAGTCTAAAACGGGTCGATCCCAAATTAAAATGGGTCAAGGCCCAATGGCATGAATTATTATTATTTTTGTTAAATATATTTTGTTTGGCAGAAATAAATGGTGAGCTTGACGACAAAGGACTAATGAGATGAATGTAGGCACGTTTATCGCTCATATACAAAGTTTGTCAAACTCATGCAGTATACAATTACTCTTTGTATTTTAAATATAATTAAGATAATATATATATATATTTCTTGATTAGATAACTTAATACGTTTCGAATTAACACACGAATATATTCATATAAGAAGTAGCGTCCACGAAACAATTCTTTTTATATTCAAAACCTTCACACAAATGTTGCTTGCGAAATAAAAATGATGTATCATATGTGTTTTCAATTGGAGAGTATTCCAATTATAATTATAATAATAAAAGATTAAAGAGTTTTATTCAAATTCTTCAACCACCTAATACACATTTATTAGACCAAAAAAAAAAACACATAATGCACGTTTCTAGAGTAAATAAGATTTATAACGATATCACTTCCTGATTTTCATAGTTGATATGATGTTTCTTCTATTCAAATTCACGATGTTTAGTTTTCTATTGAATTATTAATTCAATGCATACCCTTAATCCTAAAACAACGTCATTGTGGATGCAAGAACATTATAAACACACAAGAATCAGCATCGCACTAATGGCACTCCTTTTAATTTTCAAAGAAAATATGATAGTTAAATACAATAGTATAATAATGATGTAGACTTTATCTTCTTTTGTACATCACCAGTTATGCAAGATGATCATTAAAAAAATGGAAGATACCATTTCCTTTTTCTGCTTACATACGCAAGGTAGCATATGCAAAAGCAACATGCAATTTAGCATACATTCTTGTTTGTCCATTTTGATTTGCCATTAAAGTCAACCAAACCCAAAGGATCGTATAGCCCAATAATAGTAGTGTTTTTACTTTTATTTATTATTTTTATACAAGCGATAATAAGAGGGGGATTCGAATACGAACTTGAGTAGAGAGCGGAAAACGCATCCACTCTGTTCAACTTGGCTAAGTCCATGTTTGTAGTAGTGTTTTTACTTTATTCACCTGGAGTTTGGGTTTTTTTTACTCTCCTTTCAGGTAAAAGCGAAATTAAAAGATGAAAAAATAAAATAAAAAACCCGAAAAGGAAGCAAAATTTAAAAGAGAATTTGAAGTGAAACAGAGCAAAAACCTTATCTGGAATGGAATTAGCGCTTTTTCTTCGGTTTAAAGAAACAGAGCTTTAAATAGCAAATACCCGCTGAATTGAGCCAAATACATCATTTTTAGTAGACCCACAGACGGACCATCACATCCCTCTCTCTTTCTCTCTCTCTCTCCGAAGAGAATCTAGGGTTTGTTTTGAACAGTGAATCTTTTGCATCAGCTGGTGGTGGTAAGGGAATCTATAACGTTTTACTCAAACTTTGCTGTGACAAAAAAAGGTCCACCTAGGGTTCCCAAAACTCAAACTGTCTTTGTTTCTTTATCTCTCTGTGTTGCTCCTGTCGTTTCCAATACTTTGGTACTCTGTTCTGACCGTTTTGCTGTATTTGAATGCTTGAATTCTACTGGGTTTCTTTCCCTTTCCATTTCTATGTGTTTGACTGGTTGCTGCTGATAAAGTTTGTGCTTTTCATGGTTTTGGCTGTGTAGTATGCTGGGGCTTGCTGTTATTGAAGATAATATTTGTGTCTGCCTCTGATTATCCATGTTTTTTATTGGCTTTTTTCTTGCATTTCGATTGGTTGGAT